>CM050900.1:4556509-4699009 GCA_027726005.1 Juncus effusus | reverse complement strand
CACCCGGTTAAAGGCAGTGTTAGATTATGTTAAAGTATAAAATTACTCATATTGGGAACCGAGACAATCTCAGGTCAAAGAACTATAAATACTTTATGTTACAAGAATCGCTAATGATGTAAACCATGTAGCATTCTCATGGTGGTTCAGTCCAGTATATGGTCTCTAACATATATGTATGTTAATAACTTGATAACTATTTATCCATGATCAGTAAAACATGATCATCAGTTAACTAACATACTAGTGTACATTTATATCTTGTATACAAATATATATTTATTTCTATCAGTAAGTATATTTGTCTCCATAAATATCTTATAAATGACCAGGGACGATTTAGAATATCATTTATAACACTTTATAGTTTTACTATCAAAGTCACGTACTTTGATGACATAAAGCTGAATTGCATATTCATGATCTATTTTAATTATATTAAAATAACCTATACGCACATATTATATGAAATATCTTAGAATAATTATAATATTTGTTAATTCAATCCGTCAATCTAGGTTATAAATACTTTGGTCCAGGACATAGCACCATCAGTTACTTAGTGCCAAAAGCGAGATGTTTGGGAAAACATGCAGCCAAGAGGGGTCAACGAACGTTCTATCAATCTTAGAAAGGGATGGAACTTCCCGCCTATTAGACCACGTGAATTTCCTCCCTACTAGAGGAAGCTCAATTATCCCCATTGTTTTAATAAATTTGTTGAAGGCTAAACATAGGTAAATGTCTCCGGTTCCCAAAGAATGTTGTGAGAGATTCCTTACTAAATTGAAGTCACCTATGACAATCCATGGGAGGCTCGATTGTTGCTGCAACAAAATCAACTCATTTTAGAATTTCATCTTCTCATTATCCACTATCGGCCCATAAACCGAGATAAGTCTGAAGCGTAACAGTTAATGAATAATTTGAAATGTGAGAAGAGGTGAGAGAGAATGAATTTTGCCACGCAATCAAAATTCCCCTTTGAGATCCTATCGCATACTTAAATTCAGCATGCTGCAAATTAGGAGGACACACGCGTCTCACCAGAAAAATAGAATTAGTAGCCCACTTTTTCTCTTGGGAGACTAATTATAACACAAGTCGAATTTCTTATAAAATCTTTAACTACATTACATTTTGATTCATCCCCCAAACCCCTTACATTCCAACTTAATATAGATAATTTATTAAGATTCATTAAAAAAGATAAATCTGACTAACACTTCAGCAACACGAATCAACAATTAAATCTCCGCCGGTTCGTCCCCACCTAGCTCACGATTTAGAGCTATCATCCCCTCTCCATCGAGAGACACGCAACAATCATGAAGGACTTCCTTAATTTTCTCGTTCCCCATTTGATTGTCGAATAGATCTTGTTGGTTGAGATCATCGACTCCCCCTTTGAGTTTTGAGCTTTCTGGAAGAAGGGCTTCGTTCTCAAGTTTTTTTTCCTCTTCGGCAAGGTTGCTTTAGTTAAAGTGTCAAGCCTGGCTGGGTGGGCTTTTTTAACTCGCTCACTTCTACGATTTGGGCCCCCTTTGATGGGCTTTTTTCTTTTGATTTTTCCAGTGGATACTGAGGTGGAGTTTGTCTTAGCCTGAAAAATTGGGGAAGAACTGGGCCTGACCCAGATTTGACCCAAGAGATAGAATGTCCATCTAAGGCGGCATTCTCTCCCACGGATAAAACCGCATATGAAGGGCTGACCTCCAGTTGTACTTTCTTCTTTTGGGCTGCGTGAGATATGAGGATGGAGATTGTCTTTTCTGATTGCACGGAAACCGGGGATGCTTCTTCTGGAAAGTAACTGCCAATCACGTGGGAATATTCAATCATTGATTGCATGTTTCCTTCTATCTATTTCCCTTCTCGCAATTTGTCCCCAAAGTTCTCCCCATTTTCTGCCCGAGGCTGGTTTGATCGACATCATCAGTTTCTGCCACTTCATCCTCATTGCTTATCACTTTCAAATCTACGCCAGCTTCTGAAGTAGGAGGGATGTACTGCTCATCATGGTGATCTCCGTTGATCTCTAGAGGGTTGCCATAACTTGAATCTCCACATTCAAGACTTCACGTAGCTGTAAAGCTTCAGCCTTCTTAATCGAATTAGCTATTTCTAAATCCTCCAGCAATCTTGGTCTTTTCTCTGGGCACTCAGTCTTAGAAGTCATCACTCTGGCGAACTGCTCGCTCATCTGAATTGTGCTACTCGATCCATTGTAATACCACGCTGGCTTATATTCTTTTTCGTAAGAGTCTTCAGAGGAGTAAGAGTCTGACGATGGGATCTATTGCCCAAGTGATCAACTGACCCTGCGTTTGCTAACTCTGTGGAGTCAACATCATCTTGCGAGACCTGAGAACCGGTGGAACCTTCTATAGAGGAGGAGATTTCTGACCACGCCTCCGGTTGGAAGTCGATCCATTGAACCACTGTGGTCGGTAATGCATGGACAAAACCATCAATTACCCAAGTCAGGTAGATCGGTACCACTTTAAGACTGTGAACTGCCATAGTAACACGTAAAGTCTGAAGCGAGCCCAGGTGGGCGGGTGATCTGTGAGACACATAGTACCCGAAGGGGCTGACCGGTTGTTTTATGTCCGCATTGAGCTAACCCTGAGGCGGGACTTGATGAACGTCGAGGCAGATTTCGTATCTGAAATTCATAACGCGTCCACGGAATCCTAGTCTCCAAGGTTTCATCGAGAACCCTTCCTGAGTAAGCGAAGGCGGAAAGTTTCTGACAAACTTCTTGGGATCTAGTCCTTTGGGAAGGATGCTTAGAAAAATGATGTTCTACCAATGCGTGATGCCAATATACTCGACTAGGTCCGGCCAAAATGGGGCTAGCTTCTCGTGGGTAAATTGAAGGTTAGATCTGACTTTGGCGGCGCTTTCAAGACTATGACATTGGACATGTAAGGTAACTTTTGGTGATGAGAGTCATCTATGGAGAGGAAGTGGTATGCCGTTACCGGCCTGTCAACCGGCATCTCCGTCCCCCATACCTGTGTGGAATCCATGTTGAGTTTTGTTGGATGGGTCTTAGTCGGAGGTTATAGGGGTTTGGCAATTCAAATTATTTTTTTTTTTGCTTATTTGTTTAGACTTATAAGTGTTCGAAAAAAAACTTCCTCGATTGGGGTTAGGGTTTTGGTTTTGGTCGGCTGAGGGTTGAAAATTGAAATATCATCAACAATCCATATATTTAATGGAGCGGACGCAGAAGGCAATACTAGAAGTGACGGAAGCGATTTTGAAGGTGAAAAAACAGAAAAAAGTAAATAAACTGGAGAAAAACCATTCAATGCAAATTGAGGCAGCTCAGAGAAGCACATGAGGCGGAGATCTCGAAGAAAAAAGAGACAGAGAACCTAACTCGCTTGTAGAAGATGACCCCACCCCTTCAGCTCCCTTCTCCTCCTACAGTGCAACAAGCAACTTCTATTATTTTATTTTTTTGAGAAAATTCAGAGAGGGCTCAAGCCCCCATCCAAACTGATTTTTATATATATCATCCCTAAAATTTACATTCTAATTTTTACAGCCAAAACCTATATTTCCTCTAACCAAAAGTATATCCACACACGCCGTTGTTATGTCCCCTTCATTTTCTTTTCCGACAAACATCACTTATGTCTTTTGTTCCTTGTTTTCTTCTCCCTCGCGAAAATCGTCATTAATCTACACCTTCTTCCTCACTGAACTCGCGACATAACACATCTTCAAACTTCATTTCTCTAATCAAACTGAGATCCTCAAGTATTTCATCAATCAAGGTTGTATCCCTCTTGCTCCAGTAAAGACCCGTCTACACCTCTCCCTCCAAACCACAAACAGAAAGACCGCGATTTTCTGCTTTAGAGAGTGATTACCTCTTTCAATCACTAGCGAAGTTGCCATCACCGGCAGCTGATTTCGCTAGTCCGAAAAGGCTGGAGTTGGTGGCATTATTTAGCATCATCCAATGCCGCTGAATAAAATCACATTCTTCTGTTATATGACTCACTGTCTCCTGATTCTCGCAACACAGGTAACAGCGATTCGCTAAGCTATACCCCCTTTTTTTCAAATTGTCTTGGGTCATAATTTTATTTTGTCGACTCGTCTAGTTTTTTTCAGATTGTCTTGGGTCATAATTTTATTTTGTTGACTCGTCTAGAAAAATATCTGAATTTTTAATGGAATTTTTATTTTCCAGATATTTCTCAAAATTGATCTTTCTGAATCTTTTTTACTGAGACTTTGGTACGCACTTTTTACTAAAAAGATCCCTTTGAATTTAAATTCCAAACTAATTTATCTTCCCCCTGATTTAAATTGATATTTCCTAAAATTGATTGTAATGTTTCTAACTCTTGCCTTGGTTGTAATGCTAACAGGTCCTTAAAGCATTCCCCTAATTCTGAGTTGGATTTGAATTCGGCTAATGTGCCTTCTCTTTTCTCTGCATGTGAATACAGAGATGGAAATTGGAGAGACAAAAGCCCATTACACCAATTATTATCCCATAAATTTATTCGTTCGCCATTCCCCACTTTAAATTCTGAATTAAGAAGGAAAAATTCCAAATGATCCTTCACATCATTCCAAAAGTAAGAGTTATTTCTTGACTTAATATTTTGTAACCCTTCTTCTTCTTCTATTCTTAACATTAATATTTTTCAATTTAACTCCTCATTTTTATAATATTTCCACAACCACTTCATTAGCATGGCATCGTTAAAGAGCTTAACATTCATCACACCTAATCCTCCAATCTCTTTTGCCTTCCAAACATTCTCCCATGCAACCAAATTACATCCTTTCTTTCTTGTACCCTTCCACAAAAAATTCCTCCTAACCCGTTCCATCTCGTTAATTACCCACTGTAGGAATTTGAAGACAGAGAAGTAGTACGTGGGGAGCGTTAATAAGATAGAATTCACAAATACTAGCCTTCCCGCTTTGCTTAATAAAGCACCCCGCCACCCTTTAAGCCTCTTGTGGAATTTTTCGATAATGGCTAAGTAATTCTCCCTTGAAGGTTTATTGAGATGGAGATGATACCCTAGGTATTTGAGGGGTAGGGTTGTGTGTTGGCAGCCCAGTTCCTGACTCAACTCTTGTAAGTCTGAGTTGTCACTTGGAAGTACAACAAACTCATATTTGTCGTAACTTATGGTGAGGTCTGAGCTGTTGCTATAAGCATTTAGTACACACTTCAGCGTCCTTATTTGGGTTATGTCTGGTTTGAGAAGAAAGACCGAATCGTCTGCATAAAAGAGACAAAGGTTAATATTAGAAAGAGATTTTTCAAAAAAAATTTGTGACCCTAGAAATTCCAATATTCGAGCCAACGCATCCACAACAAGGAAGAATAAATGTGGATAAAGTGGGTCCCCTTGGCGAACACCTCTTCTCATATGAATGTTTTTCCCCGGCATTCCATTCAAAAGAACTTTAGCCGCTCCTCTCAATACATAACATCTTACCCAATTAATCCAATTGGACCCAAATCCCCTCTCCTCTAGAATTTTGAGAATGAAATCGCATGAAACCGTATCAAACGCTTTGTGAACATCCGCTTTAAAAAGTAATAGAGGTTTATTAAATCGAGAGGCCATGTATAAAGATTCCCTTACGTAAACAAAACACTTGGCTATATCTCTCCCCTCAAGAAAACCAAGCTGGTTTGGCATGATCAAAGTATTAATTATACTTTTCGACCTGTTAGCAAGGGTTTTTGAGATGATTTTTTTGAGGCTTGAGATGAGGCTATTCGGGCGAAAATCTTTGGCTTGATTAGCCCCATCTTTTTTGGGTATTAAAGATATATATGAGCCTGCAAAAGGCCTCAATCTCTCTTCCACTCTATTCCTGGATATGATTTCGTGCATTTCATCTCGAATCAAAGGCCAAAATTTCTTAAAGAATTCACCGTTAAACCCATCGGGACCCGGTGACTTATTCCTTTTCCACTTTCTAATCACTTCATCAATCTCTTCCTCTCTAATTGAGGCATTTAATGCCTGTGAATCAAAATTCTCATTTTGGTAAAGATGAGAAACATTAGCTCTTGGTTTATCAAGTAAGACTTGGGGTGTTGTACCAATTAAGCTCTTATAAAATTCAAATAAAATACCTGACTTTTCTTTGTGGGATATTACCTCCAAATTAGTGCCTTGATCAAGCAATACAAGTACCATTAGTTTAGATTTTTTCATTGAAGCACATTTGTGAAAAAAAAGTTGTATTTCCATTTCTTTTAATCCACTTGTGTTTTGCACGTTGTTTCCAATATTTTTCTTCTTTTTGAATGAGTTCTCTTAACCTTCTTTTTACAAGTTCTTTTAAGAAAACTTCAAGTTCTGACAGAAAAAACTCCTCTTCTACTTTATCAACCCAAGTCAGAATAATTTCACAATTTTTCTTGTATTTCTTTGAGTTTTCTTTCCTGTTTTTGTTCCGACATTTTAATTTTACACCGAAATCATTGAATTTATTTGATAGCTCCTGCATGGTGCTAGCTTTAACTTTTGTGAGATGATCTGAAATTATCTCCTTAGCTTCTGAGTTATCTAACCAACAATTCTCAAACCGAAGCCCTTGGAATATGGGAAATGTACTTGAGCTGTGCAACTGAATTGGGGAGTGGTCTGAGCTAATGCTATAGAGAGCAGTTTGTTGAAAATTGGGAAAGAATTGTGCCCATTGGAGATTGAATAAAAACCGATCAATTCTTGCCTTTGAGATAGAGGTTGACCAGGTATACTTCTTTCCTTGTAGTGGAGGATTTTTGAGATACATTGTATCAATAAAATCAGAAATTTTTTGTGCCTCTTCCTAATTTCTAGGGTTATTGCCTGTCCTTTCACTCACAGAGGCAATTAGGTTAAAATCGTCTTGAATCAACCACGGTGTATTGTCCCCTGGTTTAAGCCCTCTTAACTCCAATAAAAACTCTACTTTTTCTTGTGAATCTTGTGGACCATATACTCCTGTGACTCTCACCTCTCTATTATCCCATTTGCACAACAAATCTGCTGCAATAGAATACTGCCTCTTGTGTGAATTGTGTAAAGTAAACAAAATTATGGTCCCAAGCTAAAATTAGTCCCCCAGACGCACCATGAGAATCAAGGGTAAGATATTCTTGCACCAGATTGCCAACTATTTCCTTATGTAGTTGACTGGTATACACTTGTATTTTCGACTATTGTAAACAAAGAATTCCAAGTTTATTAGATTTAATAATTTCTTTTACTTCACTTCTATTTTTCTGAGCATTTAAACCACGTACATTCCAGAAAAGTAGTTTAATTATTTTACAATTCATTTATACTATTAATTATTCATTTTACCTCTTCTGACTAATTAGGACTTTTTGCAAAAACAAGCAACTTCTATTCCGTGCTCTGTGTTGAATAATGGAACTTTTGCCGAAGTGTTAGCTTATGCAGCTACTCATGACCTTGAAGCAGATAAAAATGGTGGGTGGACTCTCATACAACGAATGAGGAAGAAAAAGCCTAATCTTTACAAATCTTGCTCATTTACAAAAACCACAATTAAACAATTCAAGAATCAATCATAATTTCGGCAGCATAATGATTATGATTCTTCACGGAAAATTGACATACTCAATAAAAACAAAAGGAAGAAGCTTTATTATTGCTGCCTTGCTAATATCATTATAAAAAAGACTGAAGAAATATCATTCGATGTCTCAAATGCAAAATGCTCGGACCCATTGCGAGACAATGTTCTTTCAAATCAAACCACTATTCTTCTACTAAATTCTTTTCCCTCACCTCTACAAACCGACCCATGGAACTTGATAGACCTGAAGAAATTCAGCTCCATCTTCCACCAAGAGTGCATCTGAGACAAGAAAATGAGTATCTGATAAGGACAACAATCATCACTACAAACAATGGAATTCCTAAGCCACGTCACATGCAAATGATAAACAATCTTTTTCAGAATGTGTTCTGATAAGTCATTAATTATACACATTTTACATCCTATACATATGTGATATTGCACCATTATATACGTTAATATTCTATTTATATGGATAATAATCACAAATTGAATGTTGATACTACTAATGACATATTTATGTGAATTCAGGTGCAATTTGGATGGAGCATAGCTTGAAAATAAAGATGTTGGAGCACAAGATGGAGATAATAATCAAGATTTCGACCTGCTGACACAGCTTCAGTATTTCGGCCATAACTCACAATCTGGGCCTCCTCTATATGCATACTATATACTGTTAGAAAGAAGAGAACAATGCCCACAATTCATTCCATATCACCAGAGCCCAATTCAGAGATATACGTGTCCCAAATTGACCAACTTCTGGAGAGATCTTTCATGCACTTTGCATGCACTTTTCATGCCTTTGCCATGCTCCCTTCACACTCCTTGCATGGAGCTTCATTTATCCCTCATGACTATCTTTTGAGAGGCAATATAACCAGGTGCAACGCATCTCTTCAATTCACTTTTGAACTTCATCATTCTCTCTCTTGGAATTGGGCAAGTCAAGCAGCATTCACTCTTCCATCCGCGCTTCATTAATGGATTCTATCATTATTTTCTTTTCTTTCTTTTCCATGTATTTCGAGTAAGCCCTTCGAGGCATAGTTAGTGTTTATGTTTTTGTGTTGTAACTTTTGAGACCATTAATAATGAATTTCATTTGAACAGTTATTATTCTGTTTTCCTTTACTTATTATCTTTCATGAACAATGAATTGTTTTAAGTTTATTTCGGTCAGTTCTATGTTCAATAGTAATTAACAAGGGCCACAAAATTCCTATGGTTGCTTTGCTCAATAGTCTCCATTAGAATTTGAATAATAGCCAAGTGCAAATAACTCACAACGATCTAAACAGTTCTGAACAAGCTCATTGTTTAGGAGGTTTTGATTTATTTAAATAACCAATGATTTCTATTGAATTGGTTATGATATTCAAGTAGGTTAGTGTTTTTATTTACGAGCTCATCTAAACTAAAACCCTATCTTTTTGTCTGAGTTATTTATTGGTTAGAGCTCATCTTACAGCACTTAAGAGATTAATTCGAAATTCATTATTATAATCACGGATAAAGTTACACACAAATTCACTACACGAAACTATGCCTCATTTCACAAAACCACCACACCTCTTAATCTTTACTTTAAGTTTTCTTTTTACTTGTTACTTTCATTTTATTGCAATCAACCAATCAACAACCTCCCCAATTGTGTGTCTTGTTTTAGGTCTTGTGTTTGGTTTTATTTATGGTCTTGGTTTCTCTTTATTTTAGTTTTCTATTTTTTGTTGAGTCCATTTTCATTAGAGAAGTAATCTTTTCACCTAGTTTAGTCTAAATAGCTCTTTGTGGTTCGACCCCTACTTCCACTGTCTACTTTATTGTAGTTAAGTCTAGGGTTATAAATTTCTTTTGGTAAGTGTAAAACGACTGCAAAAGTACTTCTTATCAAAATGGCGCCGTTGCCGGGGAGCTAGCAACGCAACTATTCTAGGTCAATATTCACACTTCTCTTGTGTAGTACGGTAGTCTGCATTTGTATCAGAGTAAACCAAATTCATTTTACTTTTTGTCAATTATACCTTTTTAACTTTTTGTCAGAGTCACACTTTCCTTACCTTTGTTATCTTTTTCACTTTTTGTCAGAGTCAGTCATACTATTTATTTTTACTTTGAGTCTACATTACTTGCGTTCACTAATTCTCTCTTTTACACTTGATTCCAGTTCATGAAAGCTACTCGTAGTTCTAATATTCCACTTACACCAATAGATCCGGAGATTGAGAGAACACACCTGGAGCGAAGAAGAGCAATTCCGGTAACACCGGAAGCAGCTGAAGAAACGGAAAAGGTGGAGAACTCAGACAAGGAAAGCGAGCCTCCTACTCCACCAGCTTCTCCTCACGCTACAAGAGGTAACACTACAGTCATGGCTAATTTTGAGGATAGGACACTTAGGAACTTGTCTACCTTTGATTTTGCTACCAACCAATATGGTATTGTATTACCATCGGTCCCGAATTTTAAGATCCATACGGGTCTTCTTCAATTATTACCGACCTTCAATGGGAGCGCCGGAGAGGATCCGCACTCGCACATGCGTGAGTTCAACCATATCACCGCAGCAATGATGCTGGCGGAGATTGAAGACGAAGGTCCTTACAAGCTGCGACTGTTTTCATACAGTCTTCGAGGACCAGCAAAGGACTGGTACTACCATTTTGCACCTTTTCCAACAACTTGGGTAGAACTTCAAAAGTTGTTTCTAGACAAGTACTTTCTTGTCTCTCTTACCGCTTCTATTAGGAAGCAGATTTGTAGTATTCAACAGGAAGTAGGGGAAACTCTTTAGGAATAGTTGTGTGCAAAATGCCCTAACCATCAAGTCCTAGAGAATCTCTTGATTCAACACTTGTATGATGGGATGCTTCAAGAGACTAGGGATAATGTAGATTCTGCTAGTTGGGGTGCTTTCATAGATAAAACCGTTAGGCAAGCACGAACCTTGATAGAAACCATGGAAAAAAATGCCCAATCTAGTAGAACCAGATCTAGAATTAGGGGAGTTAACGAGATTAGAGACTGTGACTTGGAGAAGCGAGTGAATGATATGGACGCCAAATTAGACAGCTTGGCTAATATGATGGCGTCATTCATGGGAACCAAAGTGGAAATGAAAGCATGCGGTGTCTGCACTCAGACAGGACACACCACTGCCCAACACTCCATGACGAGGAGAAAGTCACAACCACAGCTTGCGGTATCTTCAAGCTAAACCAACACGGAAATTCAAATGGGGGTCAAAACCGTAATTATGATCCCTATTCCAAAACATACAACCCTGGATGGTGTGACCACCCAAATTTTAGATGGCGTGACCCAGGAAACCAGCAACAACCTCCTCAAAATCATATTCAAAATTCTTCTTCTTCCTCACCTCCGATTGACCCTACTCTAAAAAGCCTTTCGGACATTGTGACCTCTTTGGCCACATTAACCACTTCTTTTCAGAAGGATACGAAGAGTGCCCTAACACATCTGGGCACCCAAATCGCTCAACTATCCTCTGAATTAAACCATAAAGACTCAGGGGTTCTCTCAACTTCCCTCTCAAACTCTCCACCCCCGTGAGAATGCATGTGCTATCACCTTAAGAAGTGGTAAAGAAATAGAAGGGAGTAAAGGAAACATGAAAGGTGAAGGAGAGATTGAAGTGATTAAGCCGGAATCCGAGAAGACGAAAGAAAAGCCCAAGGAAACACCACCTTATAAACCTAGAGTCCCTTTTCCTAGACATCTAGCGGTTAACACCAAAAAGTATGAAGCAGAGAGAGATATCCTAGAAGTTTTAAAGAAGGTGGAAGTGAACATTCCATTACTCGAGGCCATTCGTCAAGTCCCTCGCTATGCGAAATTTCTCAAGGACTTGTGTACGAACAAGAGAAAGCTAAATGGCCATGAGAGGGTGACAATGAGTGAGAATGTCTCTGCGGTTATCCGCAAGAAGCTTCCAGAGAAGTAAAAAGACCCTAGCATGTTTGTCATTCCTTGCAGCATTGGGCACCATGAATTTGCTCGGTGCATGCTTGATCTTGGGGCATCTATCAATGTCATGCCCTTCTCTATCTATTCTTCCCTCGGGTTAGGACCTTTGAAAAAGACCGGGGTGATCATCCAACTGGCCGATCGTTCTACTGCTGTGCCAGAAAGAGTTATAGAGGATGTCCTTGTTAAGGTCAATGGCCTTGTCTTTCCCGCAGATTTCTATATTCTGCGTATGGATGAGTCGGATAACTCGCCGAGCTCAACTCCCATTCTTCTGAGAAGACCCTTCCTTAAAACTTCCCGAACCAAGATTGATGTGCACAATGGAACTCTTTCTATGGAGTTTGACGGAGAGAACATCTCTTTCAATATCTTTGATGCTATCAAGCATCCTTCTGACGGGCATGTCTCTACTAATTGCACCATCGACCCAGTTGATGAGTGCATCGACAACTTTTTCTCTTTCGAGTTCATCGATCTGCTCGAGACCATTCTTGATCTCTCTCCAGATGACCAGATCCTTCTTTAGAGTCTATCTGCCTTGGCCATTGCAGAGGCTTCTTGTTCTTCTTCTTCTTCTTCTTCTTCTTCTTCTTCTTCTTCTCCTCCCCCCTGATAAAACCTTCTCTTGAGCCCACCAAACCTTCCATTGTGAGACCCCCCTCTCTTGACCTAAAACCTCTACCAGCTCATCTCAAGTATGCATATTTGGGTAAAGGAGACACTCTTCCAGTGATCATCTCTAGTAGCCTCACTGCTACTCAGGAAGAGAAATTAGTTAATATTTTGAGAGACCGCAAGACTGCTATTGGATAGACTCTGGCTGATATTAAGGGAATCAACCCCTCTACGTATATGCATCGGATATTATTAGAGGATGGGTCTAAACCATCCCGTGAGCCTCAGCGTATGCTGAATCCTCCAATGATGGAAGTGGTCAAGAAGGAAATCATCAAGCTCCTTGATGCAGGAATCATATACCCTATCTCTGATAAACAGTGGGTATCACCAATCCATGTGGTACCCAAGAAAACTAGTATTACGATAATTGAGAATCAGGATGGCGAAAAAGTTCCTACGAGACCACAAAATGGATGGCGAGTATGCATTGATTATCGCAAATTGAACACTGTCACTCGGAAAGACCATTTTCCCCTTCCCTTCATTGACCAGATGCTTGAGCGCCTTGCTGGGAGCCACCATTACTGCTTCTTAGATGGTTTCTCTGGTTACTTTCAAATAGCCATCGCCCCCGAGGATCAAGAAAAGACCACCTTCACGTGCCCTTTTGGCACCTTTGCCTACAGACGTATGCCCTTTGGGTTGCGTAACGCACCCGGTATATTTTAGAGATGTATGATGTCCATCTTCTATGATTATGTTACCCGAATTATTGAGGTTTTCATGGATGATTTCACCGTCTATGGTGACTCATTCGATGACTGTTTGGAAAACCTAAAGACGATTCTTCAAAGGTGCGTAGAGACTGACCTGGTGCTGAATTATGAGAAATGTCATTTCATGGTGGATCAGGGCATAGTCTTAGGCCATGTGGTCTCCTCTCGGGTCTTGAAGTAGATAAAGCAAAGATCGATGTCATTAGATCCCTTCCATACCCGACCAGTGTGAAGGACATTCGATCATTTCTTGGTCATGCCGGTTTTTATAGGCGCTTCATCAAAGATTTCTCAAAAATCGCTCAACCTGTCTTCTTCTCCAAAAAGAGGTTTCTTTTGAGTTTAATGAGAAGTGCAAAGTGGCATTCGACCTTCTCAAGGAGAAAGTGTGTTCTGCCCCCATCATTAAAGCTCCAGATTGGAATTTGCCTTTCGAGATCATGTGCGATGCGAGTGATAGGGCAGTTGGAGCTGTTCTTGGGCAGCGGGATGGGCGAGAACTCCATGTTATCTCCTAAGTCCAGTACGTATTCTCTAACACGTGCCTATATTCCAGACTTGACATCCCTATGTCCATGATCAGCATAACATGATCATCCAGCCTGCGAATATACTAGTGTGGATATGTAGCTTCTTACCTGAAGTATATCTATCTCTATAAACATCCTACATATCACTAGGGACAATTTAAAATGTCATTCGTTGGTTCACAGTTCTACTATCAGAATCACGTATTCTGATGACGTGAACCCGAAGTGTCATTTTTGGTTGATATAAGATTTACATTCACAACCTATACACACAGATATATAAGAAACAATCTTTATTGAATAATAATGTCTCAATACATAATCCATTTCCTAGCACAAATACATTTGGCCTAGGGCACTAATCCTACAGTTAATTGGGGAAGTAATTCTTTGGGTTATTTCCTTATATTAGATATGACCAGTGTTGCAAATAACGGTCCGTAGCGGCGCTATAGCAGTTTCCGGAAGCTAAACGCTCCGTGCAGTGGTTTTGTTGCGGTGTAGCGTTTTTCGACGATTTAGCGGTGAAGCGGTCCGCAATGGCGGTGTTGCGCGTGTGTTGCGGTGTTGCGGTCTGAATAGCGTTTTTGATGGATTTTTTAAATGGATTTTTTTTAATGAATTTTTTTTAATGGATAGATATGTTCTATTTTAATATTTTAATATTAATCATATTTTGATTTTGGACATGTAACTTTTACAAGAACATTTCAAACTTTTATTGTTAATATTTTAATATTAATCAAATTTTAGTGTTGCATATTTCTTCTTTTAGATTTTGTAGTATTGATTTTCTAAAAGGTAGAGGAGAGAGTTCAAACCATCATGCTACAATTAAGTATTGATTTTCTTGCTTCCTTTTTACTTGAAAAATCATTCCATGCATGACAACACGTGTCAACAGGGAATCATACGTCCAAAATTATAGTATAGTAAAAAAAAATTCTATGTAAAGCATCAATTTGATATATAGATAATTAAAGGGAAGAAGTAAGAAGCATAGAAGTACTTAATGAAAGCCTCATTTGGTTAGTTCAACATAAAAACTATAAATTCGAACAAAAAGTAAATAAACGCAAAAATAATTCACATTTTCATCTTTGTACCATTTTCCAAAACCATCTCTCTTCCATCCGGCCGCAATATATTGAAGTTCTTTCTCTCTCCTCTCATGCGGTTCCAAATAACTTAAATTTCTTCCTTTATCACCATTCGAAACTTTTGGACTCAAATCTTTGAATTTGTTAGATTGTGATTACAAAATCGCCCTTCTTGATTCTTCAACTAAAGAATTGTCTTGGTTATTAGAGCCCTTGAGATTATAATTTGAATTTTCTTTTTTGTTAGTTTTAAGAGGGGAAAGAGCGATTCTTTTATCTAATTCTTGTTGTCTTAAAAGTTCTTTTTCCTTCAAGTTTTTTTCCGATGAAATATGGCGTGAACCCTTGTTATGCATCTGTTAAATGATGTTAATAGTTAGAGAAAATAAAAATGATCATTTTTATATATGAGCTGATGAAAATATCTACTAGAGCTGAAGTGATGCATTTATGGGTAAATTAACAATTCTTTTATTATTAGAAGTCAAAAGGACCATATTATATTCCTCAAATTTTCAAATTCGGCAAAACTATCCTCAATCAAGACCTGATTAAGCTTCAATTGTGCAATTAAGCCTCAATTTGACCCAATTTTTCCGCATTCACCATTAATTGTGTTTGTGTTATTGTATTACTACTTAATTTAGAGGCAATATACCCTTGTTGTGCATTTTATATACAAATACAACCCAATAAAAAATTGCAAAAAAAAACTACCGAAACCTGAAGGTGGTGAGATGCGCAGTGTAACGTGAAGTTAGGATATTCTGGCCGTGGTTTAAGAAACTTGGACAAGTCACAAGTATTGCTAAATAACTAAAGTCGAGCTCCTTGATGTGGTTCTGAATAGTAAGGTATAAATTTCATATTCATAAGATAAGATAAGTATATTAATGTATATATTTTATTTCATGATGTGAAATTGATTTTTTTTTTTGTATATTTATGAAAGTGATTGGCTGGAGAAAGATGCTTCACAGAGACTTTTGAATATGAGACAAGAGGAAATGGATGTGAAAGAATCTGCTCAGGAAAAGAAAGAAAAGGAGGTCATATGATTATTTGCATTTTTTTAATTTAATTTTCTTTGTTTTATTGATGGATCCGTAATTACAACTTGAACGTCAAGTTTTTTTAGTCTTTTGTAAGGCACGCGATTTTTGTAAGATAATAGTTGGATACGAAAGTTGATCGATAGTTACGTATATTTTGTAATTTTCGGATTCAGATTTATCCATAATAAATTGTTAGAGGTCTAATATATAAGAATTCATAAATCTATTTTTCTTTTTACATTTTATTTAACAGATTACATAATTTTCTTAAACAATTGGATCTAGCTAAGTTGATTGATACATTTTGCTGACAATGTATATATCTTTCTTTATTTTCTATTTATAGAAATCTAATAAAATAATTTAATTGTAATTTCCAGGTTGATGAACAAATCAATGTATTCAACCCTCTCAAGAATGGCCATTTGGCTAACAATTGCCTCATAACTAATTCGTAACTAATTCAAAGGCAACAGCAGGTCTTTAAAACTTGAAGGATGTGTGTGCCACATCATCATCACCTGATTGAATGTACAATGGCATGTGCATTAGTGCATATGTGTGAGTGTATGTGCATGTGCCAGGCTGATCGATTGGGTAATGCAACGCTAAGCTCTACTGATATGATCAAGATGATTTCCCTCCAATACCTTAAGGTTATTATTTCATAATTGAAGTGTTGGATTTAGCATAAAACTCAGAAAAAAAGATACTTTATATACATTTTCAATTTAGGCATCATGTAAGGGCTCCTTCAGAAATTTTTCATGCAGAAATGTCTGAGGAATGACAGTCACATGAATTACCATCAAATTGCAAGTTATCATGACTCAGGAGTGATCAGTTGAAGGATTAAAATGGATGAGAGTAAAAAACTGAATTTGAATATTCTAATCAGCACTTGTTACATGCATGCTCGGCTTTCTATGCAGGCTTGGTTTTGACTCTTTGCTCATTGGCAATGACTCAAGGCCCAAAAATTAGGACCTCATACATATGTAAAGGCCCAATTAAAAAAGAAAGAAGAACATGATGACGTTCAAACCTCGAACCCTCCCGAGAGATGTCTGTTTCAGGTACTTGTAAAAATTTATCCTTTTTCTGTAAATTCATGTTGATTATGATTTATTTTGCTTTTGCTTTTGCTTTTGCTTTTGCATTTTCCTTTTTGCAGCATATTGGGAATGACTTGTTTGATCAGCACAGAGACATGAGACTGGATCTTGACATGATGACCTCTGAGGTGTGTCATGTGTGTCCTGAATCATTCTTTTTTTTTTATGTTCATTTGTTTTTAATATTTTTAAGCTCTTGTGTTTCTAATAATTTCAACTGGAGCAGGAGCTAGTTGCTCTTTTTTTATTTAATTTTTTTTTTTTGTTTCAGATGTTCCTTAGTCCAGCTCCAGTTTTCCATAATGTAAGTATTATTCTTAACTGATAAATGGTTGTCTACAAGTGATTACTGTTAATTTTAGTTATTGTTTGTGCTCTTGATCTCTGTTCTATGCCTTCGTCATTATGCCAACATTATCTAGATATTGATGGTTAATTTTGTTTCTGCTTTTTGTTAGCAAGTGCTCAGTCTATACTTTTTTTCCTTTTTACTGACTTGTTCTGGTGAGACTATTGTCAAGTCGTGTGCTTTTTATTTTCAAGTGATTACTTCCAAATGACATATTATTGCAGTTCTTTTGTGAAATAAAATCAGATAAGAATAATTTGCATAACATTGTTTGCTTTTGTCGTTTGAGAGTAATTTCTGCACGACGGGGATTTCCCGTAATGCAACACGACATCTTTTTTCGCAAAAAAAACATTATATAAAGGCAATAAACAATATATAAAATTAAAGAAAATAGAATATAAGGTTCATTTTGTGTAAACAATATATAAAGGCAAGAAGCATTATATACGTAAAATAATGAAAAACAGTATATAAAAAAACATTGAAAAGCGGAACAAACACTATATATAAAATTCCAACGTGTTTTGGACGTGCTCTAGCCCGTCGTGATTTCATATTTCCCGTTGTGAAATATAATTAGATATTTGTTTTACAAATTCATCATGCCCAAAAGATGATGAAGGCGTCTACAGGCCTTAAATAAAAAAAATAATGAAGAGGAAATTAAATTAATATGAAGTACCTAACAGATTGCATGCAGCATCAAAAAAATGATGACGAGGAAATTAAATTAATATGAAGTACCTAACATATTGCACGCAGCATCAGTGATTTGAAGGTTGAATGGATGACATGACCAAATGAAAGTACTTTGAATGTGAATTTCACAAGGAGAACTTATATTTCTTTCATCTTCTAGGTATATTAGCAAATATGTTTGAACCCGGTTTGCCTTCATTTCACAAGGAGAAAAAAATGAAAAATACAATAATTACTGTGAGATATTGAAGAAAATCAAATAAAAAATAATTAACAAAGAAGACATTTCCAATTAGTTTCTTTGTGCATCTCTCCGTCGGCATAAATTAGGCGATTCCTGGTAAATTTGCTAGCACATTCATCTCTTCCTAAACTATCAATCTTCTTTAAATATGCAATTACCAAGTATTTTCCTTCAATACGACAATAGAATCAATGGAATAAAAGCAAGAAAATCAAGTAAACAAATATTATCTTTTTTCGGCCCGGCCACCGATTCCTTCTCTTTTTTCGGCTCGGCTACCGATTCCTTCTCTTTTTTTCAGCTCGGCCACCGATTCCTTCTCTTTTTTCCGGCTTGGCCACCGATTCCTTCTCTGTCGACCTCTTCAAAACCGGAAAAATTAACATAAATAATAATTAAATTAGCATAAAGTAGTAAAAAATAAATACATTTTTCATTTAAAATCTCAAATCAACTGACAACAAAACTAACACTCTCTTGGTTGTTCAGCTCCGGCTTTGCGGCAGGCTCTGGTACCAGCTCGGAAAGGAACAGGGGTTCTAATTTGGTCTCCGGCTCCGGCTGTAAATAAGTCTCGGCCGACTTGGGCTCGGATTCAACCGGCTGCTCTTGGTCAGGCTCTGCACGTGCTTCTTGATCCGGCTCTGCCTCTTTAGTATTCAGCTCAGGCTGCAAGCCAAGATCAGCCTTCTTCTCAGGCTCTAGTTGGTCCAGCTCCGCCTCGGCCCCCCGTTGTTGGTCCGGCTCTTCAACCGAATCATTTTGGGCCTGATCCAATGGATCCGCCTTGGCCTCGGTGGACTTATTCGGCTCCACCTGGTTGTCGAGTTGTGCTTCTGGCTTGGAATTCATGCGTGGAGCAGGCTCACACTCGCATTGCGCCTTGGCCTCGGGCTCTGATTCCAGATGCGGCTCCAGCTTTAGCTCTGTTTGCGGCACGGCATCCACTTGTGCTTCAGCCGACCGAAAAATCCACCTTGACATCCTGGAAAATATTAAAATTAAACCATTTTTTTATATTTATAATGTAAAGCATACAAACTATAAATTAAAAAGAGAAACTAAGTTGTTGTTTACCTCGCCCAAAGCCAGATAAACGGATTCAATATCAATTCGGTATTGCTTCTTTGCTTTATAACCAATTCTTGCTTAGTCACAACCTGCTTCTAAGGGATTTCTGAGGCTTATTACCGGATGGTCCAGTATCTGAACTTTATCTACCGTCTCAAAATTGAGAAACTTTTTGTTCAAACCAATTGGGTTCACCAAGTTTAAATCTGCTGAGCATTTCGCGCATCTGAAATTTGAAAAGATTGCATAATGCAAAAAGCTAGTTAAAAAAAAAGAAAATGACACAATTCCTCTCAGAAAAACATTACTACTTCTAACTATTTATTATTCATTAATTATAATTGTGGGCTGGCGGCGGGTGGGCTTACCATGCACACGGTGCAAGTCTCCTCTGAACGGCAAGACGGGCCGGTCTTCATAGAGGTGAACATTTGGTTCGGTTTTTTTGAAAACCGAACCGATTCATTTCTGTTAAACAGGTTCGGTTTTCCGGGTTGTATTATTCGGTTCGGTTTAAGAATCGTGTTGTTCGGTTTAATTCGGTTCGGTTCGGTCCGGTTTTGAACTTGGGAAAAACGGAAAAACCGAACCGGCCGATATATATACTAGTTGAACCGGTTCATTTCATATTCTAACTTGGTTTGAATTTGGTTTACATAGATTTGATATTCTTAACTAGTAATATATTATTTTGAATTTGGTTCAATGTTATATGTTGCTTAAGTTTACAATTTCTTATTCATTTTTTTAGCAACATGATATATTTGGTAATTTGGTTCGGTTTAAACAGAATAAACCTGTTAAAATCCGGTTTGTTTCGATTCGGTTAAATTGAGTTTAAAATTTAATTCGGCCGGTTCGTTTTAGAATATTTCGGTTGGGTTTTGGTTCTGTTTAATGCAAACTGTTTCGGTTCAGACCGAACCGGCCGAATGTTCACGCCTAGGCCTTCATGCTCCAATAATTCCTACCACAAATGTATATTCTTTTAAATAATAATAATAATAAATTCAAAGTTTATCTATAATAACCTGTCCAGAAAAACATTATTACTTCTAATTATTTATTATGATAAATACCTCAGGTGGGGATGAAAAGGCGAGGGTAGATTCTTCACCTTCATGCTCTGAAATTTAAGTAGAAACAACTCTAATCACTATCCTATCAGTTTGAAATTTTAGTCTCTTACCAACTAGAATTTATCATCCTCCCAAACCTCGTAATGATTTCCATCTCATAACCAATACTAGCCAGAGTTTTAGAACTAGTACCAGTAAGCAAATTTGCATTGGATACCTTAATAGGATTATTAAATTTTTTGTTTTTAAATGGTATTTTTTGACAATTACCTTCAAATACAACTTGTAGCAGCATCTCAATTTCAGCATTCAATTCATTACCTAGAAATACTTTTTTCTTTAAACGATGTATTTTATCCACTTGAGTTAGACCCACTCGGTCCAGTTGCATCATTGGCTTCGATTAAGTCTTCTTTTTCATTATCAGACCAAATTTTGAAGTCTGGACTCATCTCACTTGCAAAATCATCCCCATAAATTCTTTTTGGACTAATCTGCATTTTATCCCCTAATATGATTAGCTAAATCTCTAATTGAATAATTTATCCTCTTACCCGGAGTGATAATGGTCCTAGCTTCATTTCCAATAAAAGAAACCATATTTCCTGATCAGGATCCAATTTCCATTTGACACGACTGAATCTGAGGTTCAATTAATGATTGATTTCTTCATTTTTTTTCTTATTCGACACGAAATTAAGGTTTTGGGTCTTATGAACCGGGTCGGACTGACCCGTCTCGGCCGCTTCTGGAACCAGATCGAACTGACCCGTCTCATGAACCAGGTTGTATTGACCCGCTTCAAATTGATATGTTTCGTCTTTATTCTCTTTTGTACCGGCATCCGGTATGGTACCAACCTGAACCGGGTTAGATTGACAAGTTTCGTCTTCCTTCTCATCTGTCAAAGTGCCAACCAAAACCGGGTCAAATTGACCCGTTTCGACTGCCTTCTCACCCATATCGGCGGTTTCCTTCCTCCGTACCAGTTTCGATAACACCCTTTGCACCTGCACCTCTACCCTCCATTTGAGCATGCACATCATCAATCAAGTGAGAATTTTGATTAAATAAATTTAGGGACTTAGCCTATTGGAAAAAATTTGCATTTTGCCCACTGTTTTTTGCCATGCGTTCCAATTTCATTAATTTTATGTCTTACAATGCTACACATTTTACTGGACCCTTCACCACCGGTACCGCCTTCTTCTAAGTAATTTTCTTCCCTCTCAATTCTTGACAATGTGTCCGCTACCTTATTCTCCATCCATTTTCATATTCAATATAAATTTCCCTTAACTCCAATATTACTCTGAATTTTACCATTCATACTATCACCAGTACGATTAACAATTCTAGCTTAATTGACATTTTTGCAATTGAATCCTTGGAGCTACTTAATTTAGTCTCAATAGGAAGACCAATATTTTGCGGCCTTTCTTTAGTGGGAACGGTATCCAATGGGAAACTAGGTTTTTTATTGCACATCATCACTTAAACCCTTGAAATTAAAAGGAAACTCAAATGCTCGTGATATTTACTAGTAGGGGTGGAACTGGAATAAGAAAAGCCTCTTTTAGTAGACCATGTCATAATTCATCAACTAATCCCTTCCACGACAGTTCATCTACATCTGAAAGCACCTGTACTATTCACTTGCTACACCTTCAAAATGCAAACTAGCATATTTGGCTCTGTGGTGAACCGGCAAAGGAAATAATTCATAAAATGAGTTTGCCTTACGGGACCGACCATTCTAGAGGCTCGGTCAAATCTGAATTCGGAAACACTGTCATGGAATAACTCAACCTTGGACTAGGCCTAAAATTAACTCCAAATCAAAATAATTACCACCTTGATTTGCCTTGACCGTTATTTTGTGCTACTGTATCTCTAGATAACAACATAAACGATTCGCAATTATTATATTAACTCACCAAAAAAAAAAAACTTTCAAGTTCTGTTCGGAATAGATCAAAGAAGCCCCTGTATCACAATTCAACCCCAAATTGACTTGCAAAAACACAGTTGAATCAAAAGCACAATCGCCTCGCAACAGCCTGCCTTACAAAATTCCCCTCTAGGTGAACGATGCTTTGATACAAATTGTCAGGATCTCAGATCCATGACGAGAAACGAGCGAAATTGAAACAAAATTGATAAAAATTATAAATTCCAGATAGAAAATGGTAGCAAACTGAGTAAATGACTTTCAGCGATCAAAATGCAAACTCTTTCTCATTTAACCTCCCACTATTCTCTAAATATATGCATATAACATCTTCCCATTGAGATCGTGACATTCAAAGAGTATCAAACATCAATATTTGATCCACATATTTTTTTTCAAGTGTCCAATATTCACCAAGAAAAAACTATCTTAAACCAAAATTGCAATTAATATTATGCTAAATAAACTATAAGTGGAGAAGCTCTTTCTAACCAAAACAAATATTTGGATCTTCTTCATCAGAATCAAATTCAACCTAAGGATAAGATTATTCAAATATTAATATAGAAAATCTAAATGCTACTCATTTTAAAGACAATATAATGAGCTTTAATTAACTAGTGATATGAAGAAAGATTGACCTATAAAACAAACATCATGTAAAATTTTTCAAAAACTGATGTGCTAAGAAATGCCAAGTATTAAAAGTCCTTTCTAATTTTTCTTTTGTTATGTTTTTGGATTGTTTAATTAATGTGTCATGGTCTTTTCTCGGCTTACTATTACTCACTGATTCTTTAAATTATATTTTCTATGTAAAGCATCAACTTGATATATAGATAATTAAAGGGAAGAACTAAGAATCACAGTACTAATTAAAGCTTCATTTCGTTAGATCAAAATAATAACAATGAATTCGAACAAAACGTAAATAAACACAAAAATAACTCACATTTTCATCTCTGTACCATTTTCCAAAACCATCTCTCTTCCATCCAGCCGCAATAAATCGAAGTTCTTTCTCTCTCCTCTCATGTGGTTCCAAATAACTTACATTTCTCCCTTTATCACCATTCGAATCTTTTGAACTCAAATCTTTAAATTTGTTGGATTGTAATTCCAAAATCGCCCTTCTTGATTCTTCAACTAAAGGATTGTCTTGGTCAGCAGAGCTCTTGAGATTATAATTTAAATTTTCTTTTTTGTAAGTTTTAACGGATGAAAGAGCGATTCTTTTATCTAATTCTTGCTGTCTTAAAAGTTCCTTTTCCTTCAAGTTTTTTTCTGATGCAATATGGCGAGAACCCTTGTTATGCATCTGTTAAATGAATTTAATAGTTAGAGAAAAACAAAGATAATTTTATTTATGGGATGATCGAAATATCTACAAAAATTGAACTAAGTGGATAAATGAACATTTCCTTTGTTACTAGAAGCCAAAAGAACGATATTATATTCCTCAAAATTTTCTTATTTAGCAAAAATTGGCGCCTATCAAGACCTGATTAAGCTTCAATTGTGCAATTAAGCCTCAATTTGACCAAATTTTTCCGCATTCACCCTTAATTGTGCTGTTATAACATAATTTCGAGGCAATATACCCTTGGTTGTGCATTTTATACAAATAGAAACCAATAAAAAAAATGCCAAAAAAAGGATATGAAACCTAATATTCAAGCCATACCAGCTTAAGCAATTTTTGTATTTCTGTTCTTCTTTTGATTAATTGCAACTACTCAGTTATAAAGATGCGACTTACAGCGAGCATGAGAGGGGAGTCAAGCACAGGATTCTGAGGACAAACGAGGCACATGTATTTCCCACTGGAGAGCTTCTCAGAAGAAGAAGACGAAGAGGAGAGCAGGAGATCGTCGACCTTCCGCTTGCGATTCTGCGTCTCCCGCGCCCAGCTGTCTCCTCCGAACACACTCATGGAGAGAGGGGGGAGAGAGGGGGGAGTTTACGAGATGGTCCTTGAGAAATAGTAGTTTGGCGAAGTTATATTTATGTCCTTCAGAACTATGGAATCCATATTCTATTGATGTATGAAAGTGTTTTTTTCTCCTTAGGACTCAGCTTGGTTTGAGGAGAACTTACGAGGAGGAGAGTTAGGAAAATTGAGTAGGAGAAAAAAGGATAAAGGAGTTTTCTTTCTCTTGCTTGTCAAATTTTCTATATATAATTATTCATAATTTTTAATATAACAAAATTATCATAGCATTCTAAATTTTTTTTAATATGATACTAATATCATCATACATATATATTGTAAAATTATTATTTTTCAATAAATTTTATGGAATATGCAATTTTTTATTTTACAAAAATGTTTATTTTAAACATGATAATTTTAATATATATTTGATACATTATCATTTTAGAATATAGATGATTGAACAATGTGAGTGTTAGATTCAAATTGATTTAATGTTATTGCCTCCATTTCATGCCATACTTGACATCTCCATTTCTCTTAATTCGCCTTAGTTCTCTTTCTTTCCCCTAACTTACCTTCAAACCAAGCATGGTTAAATCTTTCCCTAACTTCCCTTCCCCTAAGCAGGGCCGACCTCAGTATAGAAAAAAAAAAAAGACCATGGTCTAGGGTCTAGAATTTTAAAGTGTCTTATTTTCTTGTATTTAATGGTAATAGTAGCATTAATTTTTTAATTAGCTCAATACAAATTAGAGCAATAAATCAACTAAAGGCCCATGAAAGATTAAAATTAAGTAAAGTTCATTTTAAATCCTTGCATATTCATTACGTGTAGCCCAACAAATAAAATTAAGTCCTTAATTATTGAATAAGATTACTCATTTATAAGTTGGTCTAGGGTCCCAAAATACATGTGGCCGGCCCTGCCCCTAAGTTCCCCTCAAACCAAGCAAGCCCTTTGATAATTGTACAGATGTTTTACCAGACTCGCATAATTTAATGAGGTGTATTTTCGTAGCATAAGTATCAAACATATGCTACAATTTATAAAATGAATTTTTAAACAAAGATAATATTATTGACAGTAGCGGAGCTTTATAGAGACCGGAGGGGGTCATGTCCCCTCCCCCCAAGATTTTCGATTCAATAGTATATCTTATAAGGATTTAGTGTATAAGATTCTGAAAGTTATTAATATTTACATGTATTGCCCCCCCCCCCCCCCCAAAAAAAAATCTATATAAGTATATTCAGTGATATAAAAAATTTTTGGCCACCCAAAATACTAAGTCATTAATTCGCGAAAAAAATGATTTGAACCACACCTCTTTTAAAATAACTATTAATTTTATTTATTGCTAGATTTCAAAAACTAAAAATAGAACAATGATAGACAGTGACGGAGCTTGAAATTGATTTCATAAAAATATTGGGGAGGGGGGGGGGGGGGAGGGGCAATACATATAAAAGTATGTAATCGAAAATTTTCTTTTGGTAAAATACACTAGAGTTTCACTAATGTATACTAGTTTGTTTAAAATCTTGGGTGGGGACCATACCCCTCTCCGGTCTCTATATAGCTCTGTTAGATACAATATACATATACGGATAAATAAGAAAAATATGAAAAAAAAAAAGGTGCAAGGACTGTATTTCTATTACTTAAAAATACACGGACAAATATACATTTATCCAACATAACAAAATAACCAAGGGCCAATACAGAAATGCTCCAATTGTTCGCCTTCTCTTTCACAACTCCGCTCCGTCTCCCGCCTTCCCGTCAACCTTCACTTCCCTTCACTTACTCCATTCTTCACACCAAAACCTTCACTGCAATGAATTCTCCTCTCACACGCTCAAACCTAACCATATCTACTTCCCTCGCCGTTCTCCTCCAGATCGCCGGCGTCGCCCTCTTCCTATTCGGTTTCTTCCCCGTCAAACCCACTCTCCCCGGCTTCAGGTCCGCTCATTTCCGTCCCTTCACTCTTAATCTCAACTTATTCCATAACCTGATCGTTGTTTGCTGTTGTAGCGGTCCAGAGAGTTACGAGATGCCGAGTTGCGATGGTGCTGATTCAAATAAAATGGTGGATGTTAATACGGAGCAGCTCGGATGTTTGTATAAGGTTGGTTTTTAGACATTGTGGGTGTATGATTGGTGAAATTGTTGATTAATTCGATTATGTTTGAATGGTTGAAGTGGTTCTATCAAATGTTTTTTCTCCTTTTTTTGATGGATTTGATGTTTTTTGGCTGCAGAATCTATCTGATATTCCTCCTGTGTATGATCGGCTAATACTCATGGTACTTTCTCTTGGAATTATTTAATAATATTAATTAGAATCAAGTGTTGTGATATACTTACTGTTACTCGCTGTTTATGTACCTATTTTCAAACCTAATTTGTCAAATTAGCCCCAACTAAGCCTTAATTGAACCTCAATTTAGCAATTATACCTTAACTAAGACTTCATTTCCACAATTAAGCCTCAATTTTGTTCTAATTAAAACTCATTTTTAGCTCAAAATTTCCAGAAAATATTCGCTTCAATCTTAATGATCTAATTATAATTAAATTCATTTTCTTTTCATTTGAAATGTGAATGTTTGTCAGTTTAGGTTATTGACGGATTACCAGCCGAATTTATATTGGGGAAAGATAATAAACCTCCAACAAAAACTATGATTGAATCGATGTCTTATACTCAATATTTATTATCTAATTGTGAAGCAATTGGTTTTCATGCAAAAGCTGCCCCTCCTACAGTAACCATGCCTAGGTTAAAAGTATGTCTATATTATTGTTATAATAATAATAATGATTATTATTTTAATTGTCCCTTGTTTGAAATAAGAGTTATATTATGGTATGATTCTTAAAGGTACCAATATTAATCAGTATTGTAGTAATTAGAGAATAAAAAAAGATGACAATTACAATTAAGAATTACTTCTCGAATATATAAGAAGAACAAATTTATACATTATTTGTACGATATTATACTAGATTAGGATACTTTTTTTTCATTTATTTTGATTCCATTTGTTTGATATTATTTTGATTCCATTTATTAAATCCCTCAGTTTAAAATATCTGAATTTTCGGTATTTATTTCAGGCTATGGTTTCAGGTGCAATTGGAGGATTCTTAGATGTAGCATTTAATTTCAATACTAAAGCTTTTTTAGATGACAATCTTTTAGGTGAGTCCAAAATTCAAATCCTATTTACTATCTTATTATTTAAAATTTTTTTATAAAAAGTTATAATGAATAATAAATGCAGATCAGTTGTCTCGCATTGGATGGAAATTAGTTATGTTGGGTGATGAAACATGGATTAAATTATTTCCTAATTTGTTCTTTAGACAAGATGGAGTTAGCAGCTTTTTTGTAAGTTATCAGTCTTCTAATTTTCCTTTTTCTTTATTTTTGTTTGGTATATTTTGTGGTTGCTTATAAAATTAAGGGTAAATTTGGACAATTGGGTCTAAATTGATGCAAAATTTGTTTAATTTGATCATTAATTTTGCAATTGAATCTTAATTGGTGCTTAATTGGCACTTACTTCTACAAGTGTATTTTTTTCTTTTATTTCTATTTTAGTAGTTTTAATTTTCTTTTTTCTTTTTTTTCCATCAGGTCAAAGATACAGTTCAGGTTGATTTTAATGTATCTCGCCACTTAGATGTTGAGCTTACTAATAAAGACTGGAATCTATTGGTACTTCTCATTTTCTTAAATTAAACAAATATTAGAAAAATATATTTCTATTTGCTTTCAAGCGCTATTACTTGATGGATTTTATCTTTTTTTCATGTTTGTGTCATATTTGGAAACTTTTGTTGGCTTTTTCTAAAATAATTCTACTGATCATATTTTGGAAACTTCTGATCGAAAATTCGAAGAATATGCTAGAATTTGATATTTTATTTTGTGTTCTAACTTTCATATACTATATTTTGGACATAATAATTTCATGTTATTGTTATAGATACTTCACTACCTAGGCTTAGATCATGTTGGGCATATTGGGGGCCGTCAAAGGTAAATATTTATTTATCCAACACTTATTTTATTTAAATTTCATTATTCTATTTAAATTTTTTTAATTTTTGTTATTAAGTTCATTCATGAAACAATAGGGGGTTTTCTTTGCAATTTTTGATAAATAAGGGCTTTTTTCTGTAGTTTCTGAATTTTGATAATTTAGGGGGCTATGTTGTTTCTTTTATACAAACTTGATAATTTAATGCAAGTTTTAAATGACAGCACATTAATGGCACCTAAGCTAAAGGAAATGGATGATGTCATCAAAGCAATTCATACGCAAAATATTCTTCCTAACAAAAACTCCAATTCCCAAACTCTTTTGGTATTCTATTTGTTTTCCCTTTTTTTTTTTTTTTTTTTTTTTGCTTATCTTCTTTTTATCAATTTCCCATAAATTTTTCATTAAATTAGAATTTAGAAACAATTATGCCACAATAGAGCTTCAATTGACAATTTCGCCCCACTTTTCTTCTTCGATTCTCATGTACAAACTACAAAGTATGCTCCTTTTAATTTTTTTTTATGAATTTACTCATGTATAATTTGTATAATGAATACATAGTACTCATCAATATACTATGAATTGATAACAAAATTTTATATTTTTAAAATTTTATTATCGTGGGGTTATATTTCAATTAAGGAAACTTCAAATATTATTAATAATTCATATAATAATGAATATTATATTTAAATAATTATTGGTATAAAAAATTATGTGATTCTAATAAAATTTTTTAATATAATAGTCCGTATTACACAAATTTTACATGAATTATTAATAATATTAGAAATTTTCTTAATTGAAATACAACCCAGCAATAATGAAAATTTTAAAAACTAATGCATAGAATAAGGATGAGTACTATGTGCTCATTATACAATAGTATTGATGAGTAAACTCACAAAATATTACAATTAAAAAAAGCGTACTTTGAGTTTGTATATGGGGGTGAAACAAAATTGGAGATGAGAATCAAAGAAAGTATTTTTTTTTTTTTGCAAATATAAAAAAATGGATGCTACTTCTAGAAACAACTCGACAATTTGGGATCAATTTGATCCAATTTTGCTCAATTAACACAATAAAATTGCAAAAAAAATTAATTATTATTTTCTTTTATTTTTTTAGGTTGTAGTAAGTGATCATGGCATGACTGATGAGGGTAATCATGGAGGATCATCATATGAAGAAACCGATTCTCTTGCCCTATTTATCGGTCTTGAAAAGTCAAAATGTGATAAAAATAATAATAATAATAATAATGATGAGGCTTACCAAGTAAATTTTATGTTTCTCTTATCTAGTTTTTTCCCATTTGATATTGTTTGTTGTATCCTTTGCATTATTATTTTTCCAAAAAAGAAAAAAAAATGATTCACATAATGAATTTCAAACACTGGCGCATTCCATGTTTGCATATCGTTTATATTTCCTTGCATCATTATTTTCCAAAAATAGGATAATATGAATATAATATTAGATTCCTATAAAATTGGGGCATAAATTGGCATCTTTTAGTGAAAATTTGGATTTATTCTTTAGATTATACTCATAATTTTCAAATTAGACGTAATTTCTCAATTTCTTTTTCCAATTATTCTCTTTTTATTTAATTCTTCATTTCATTTTAGGTAGATATTGCTCCAACTCTAGCTCTTTTATTGGGCGTTCCAATTCCAAAGAACAATATTGGAGTTATTTTAACAGAGGTCTTTCACTCATTCACAGGTCAGCTTTTCATTTTTGGAATATTTTCATTTTCACCCCTCCAAAACTTCAAAATTTCATGTATGCCCCCTCTTGTCATGAGTATCATTTATTTACCTCTTCTGCTAACTTTTTTGAGAAATACCTAAAATACCCCTCTTTGTCATAAGTAAAAAGTGATGAAATTAGGGTAATTTGAGATCTTACACGAAGCAAATATGAAAACAAGGTGTGTAGATCATATTCCTTTTCTTGTATATATATGCATGATTTTTCTTATTTTTTGAGGGGTTTAAGTGATATTTTGAGATTTGTAAGGGTCCACATGAAATTTGCACCTTCCATTGTAATCGCACCCTCAATTTTGTTCCAACTTTGATCCAATCAAATTTTGCTAAGAAACATTATACCAAATCATGCTGTGTACTGTACTTATAAAATATTCTTCAATAATCTCTATTTTTCTATTTCTTGAATGATCTCCTTTTTTTGCATTTAATTCCTTCAATTTTATTATTACAGATGAACAGAAACTAAGGTCTTTGGAACTAAACTCTTGGCAATTATTCAGATTATTACAAGCAAATTTGCCTGGTTTATGTTGTGAATATTTGAGCTCATTTTCTCCTAATTTGGATTTTGAAAATACTTATTCAATTAGTAACACTAAGCAAAAATTTTGCGATTTATTTTCTAAAGCGGTGTCTGCTCATAATTCATGGAGGCTTCAAAATACTTCTGATTTAATGTAAGTTTTAAATTCCTTCAATTTATGTGTTTCCTTCTTTTAAATTTAATTGCATATTTGATGGTTAATCGACTTGCAAAAATTTTAATTGAGGTTAATATTAATAAATTATTTTGGGTTGGATTGCATAATCGATGTGTAATTTAACTTTAGACCATATGACTTAATTTAGTACCATGAATTATTCTTCAAAGAGAGAGAAAAAAGTTTTATATATTTATTTATTTTCATTTTATTTGATTATTATTATTTTATTTTTTTCTAGATCTAACAATGTGGACTATTTTGAAATCGCTTCTGAATCATATATATATTTTTTGAGAAATGCAAGTGAATGGTTGTCTCACAAAGCTACAGATGTAATACTAATTTTCATTTTTATCCTTATTTTATATAACAAACTCAAATCAAACCATGTAATTTCTCATATTATAATCATCATCACATGTCCTAACTTTTCTCTTATAATAAATGCAGAAACCTATACACATTCTTCTATGCGCAATTACCTTGATGCTCATTTCATGCATTCTTTTAATCACCCTCACATTTCGCTCAATTCGCAAAGCATACTTCAAACCAACAAATAATCCCCAAAACCCAGAAGAAATATTTATTTTCATTTCAGTCCTTTTCCATGCAATAGGTCTTCTTTCAAGCTCCTTTGTTGAAGAGGAGCAATACACTTGGCATTTTTTCACATCTACCCTTTATCTAATTTTCCTTTTTAGAACCATCCAAAGCCTAATTAAGAGACCAAATAATACTGTAGAATTAATTTCTCCTGTTATTTTAACTCTCATTTTTGGGAGAATTTTAAGAGCTTGGCATCAAGGCGGTATTAATTGGGCTCATTTTCCTGATATTGCAAAGGCAATTTTGCAATCTAGTCCCTCAAATATTAAGTATCTTCAAATAATCTCTGTTATAGCCATTTTTGCCCTCTTTTCGCTTTCCGTTTTTTCACAAAAATCTCGTTCAAATGTAGTTATTTTTATTTGGGTGAATTTTCTCATTTGTGCGTATCTAGTTATACTACAATCTATTGGATATAATGCCTCAAATATTATTCCGATTAATCAATGGACCACATCAATACCTCAAATAGTATATTATCTTGGTGGCATTTCCGTAATTTTATCTTTATTATTCTCCCCTTGGATTTATTCAATTCGTAGTAAAAAAGATATTAAAGGTGATATTAAAGGTAAAATTAAGAGGGATTATTATTGTTGGAATATGAAAGAGTGTATATACTTGATTGGATCTGTATATACTGCATTTTGGTGTATATTTCAATTTCTTGTGCAAAAACCAGTAAATGCTTTTCCTGTTTTGCTGATTTACATGCAAATTAGGGCAAGTGTTTATTATTTTGAAGTGGCTGGACCAATACGCAAAGTTTGGGTTGAGGTGAGTATTTTTAAAATCTTCTCTTCTTCATGTTTATTTGGTAAAAGTAAAATAACTAACTGTATTAAAATATTAATTTATATTTGGTTAGGTTGCTGCCATTCATTTTTTAGGGCTTACTGGGCATTTTGGACTTGGTAATACAAACAGTCTCGCAACTATTGATGTAGCTGGTGCTTTCATAGTAAACCCTAACCCTAAATAATTTCATTTTTTATTATATTATTACATATTTATTATTGTTATCAGTATTATTCATTTGTTTGTTTATATAATTAAATCTCAATTTGACCTATTTTTTTCTCAAGAATCTACCATTTAAGGCTCAACTTTGAGTACTAAATAATTAAAAAAAAATACGAAAGGAGAAATTTGTATTAAATAATTGTCCCATTTATGCTCTCTAATTGTTTTGACAGCATTAAATAATTGTCCCATTTATGCTCTCTAATATTTTATTTATCATTTCAATCTTTAAAAGGGTATATCAAGCTATTCCACCACACTATCCGGAATATTAATGTTCGGAATAACTTACGCATCGCCAATATTAAGCTCTCTTAGCATGATAATTTATATCTCCACAAGAATTATTCCACAAAAGGAGAAATTTGAATGGAGGGCAATTTGGGAAAGAATTATTTCTTTCCCAATTTTGGTTCCTTTGGTGATTAATTCGGTTTCTTTAACCTCATTTACTGTGGTATTGTTGCTCATGAGGAATCATCTGTTCATTTGGAGCGTATTTTCACCAAAGTAGGTTTTATTTATTTTATTTTATTTGGATATTTTATGTTTCATTTATGATGCAAAATATTTTTATATTTATCTTAATTTTTTTTTTCCTAATAGGTACCTATATCTTTGTGCCTCAACAGTCTCGGTTTATATCGGGGTAATTATTTTGAGTGTAACGGTACTTTATACATGTAGTTCTTTTTCCTTCATGAAGAGAAATAAACAAAATTTGAACTAAATAATTTTGATTTAGCTCACTAGGACTTTAATTCACATGAATCTTTCCATATTCACTTTTGTCAGGGTAAGGTAATCTTGTAGTGTAATTGAAAAAATGCTATTTTTTGGATAATGTTTTAGGGTTTTGAGTTTTATGCAGGAACAATGATCATTTATTGAAAGATAGGGATATTAACTAGTCATTTTGTCTTGAGAGTGAATCACATTTTGTGAAACAATTTTTATGTAGTATACTGATGATCAAGGGGTGGAATGTTTAGCTGATGTCATTATTTGGGAATCATTTAAATGTGTTATTATCCGATTTAAGAAAAGTAGGTATTTTTAGTTCCTTTTTCTCATTTTTTTTCATTTTAAAATGTATAATTGGATTTGAAAAAGGTATACTAGTATAGTAAAATGTATAATATACAAGACAAAGGGAATGCTTGATAAGATGAAAGGTATACTTGATGGTAATGAGTATATATTGATCATTCATGGTAAATAGTTTCTTTTATATCCAAAAAAGGTTTATTGGCATACAAAATGTATTATTATGAAACAAAAGGTACTATGTTTGTATACGGTAAAAGATCATTACAAAAAATGTACAGAAAATGAATAATAGTTTGGACTAGAAGTTATGTATTTTTATTGGTATATATGTGGGGGAGTTGTATTCCTCCTTTATCATCACATGATTTTGCCAGTAGAATGATTTACTTGTTTTGATTCTTTGTAATCAAAGTTTATTGTATTTTTGTAATGAGTCTGTTGCCTTCTGAGAAAAAAACTAATAAGATTTTCATGGCGGAGATTAGTCAATTTGTAACGGGCATAGGCAATTTGTAACGGGCGTCAAAAAAATTTCCCTAAATTTAATGCTTGTAGTTTTAGAAGAGTAATTTGATATTTTTGTACTTTTAGAAGAATAAAATTGAAATTGCCTAAATATAAATAAGAAACAATTCTTGTCCTTTTTTGTCATTAATCGATATTTAATAACTAGTTTTAAATAGTTTTTAAAAATAATCCTTTTTGTAATGATAATTGATATGCAGGAGTAATGTTTGTGATACCATTATTAGCGCATGCTTAGAAATTTGTTAAAGATATCGCAAGTTTATAAACATGTTGAGGTTGGTGCAAGTGTCATTTCTGTATTAAACAGTTTGATCGAAAACTTATTTTACAAAAATAGCAACCTTAAATTTAGAAAATAACTAATGTTTGCGCTAACATTACTGCCGCATGTTTAAAAACTTGTTAAAGACGTTACCGTAATTTTATAAATTCGTTAAAGACGTTGGCGGAAGTGTCCGTTTAAGTATTTTTTAACCGTTGGTGCGAAACTTATTTTACAAAATATCATTTTTTTTTTGCTCTGACATTTTTAGCGTATGTTTAGAAACTTGTTAAAAACGTTATTGTAAGTTTAAAAATTCTTTAACGATGTCGGCGCAAATGCCCTTTCAGTATTTTTTGCTAACCACCGGCATGAAAACTTATTTTACAAAAATAACAACTTTAAATTTAAAAATTAACTAATTTGTGCGTTAATATTATTAACACATGTTTAGAAACTTGTTAAAGACGTTATGTCGTTATTGCAAGTTTAAAAACTCATTAATGACGTTGGAGCAAGTGTCCATTCCAACATTTTTTAACCGTTGGCGCAAAAACTTATTTTACAAAAACGACAATCTTAATAAAAAAAAATAACTTTCTTTTTTAAACTTCCTTTTAAACTATATTTACCAAATTTCCAATTATTATCATTTAAACCCTAAAAAAAATTTATAGTGAAAAAGAAGACAAATTATTGTACATCACCCATTTGCTCAAAAAGATATAATGAAACTTGATAAAAAAAAAGTTTATAGTTGAAAAAAAGATAAATTATTATATATGACCAGGTGACTTTCATCCAACTTTAAAAAGAATTAAGAGGACAGGTGTAATCACCAAGTGACTTTCGTCCAACTTTAAAAAGAAGTAAGAATGGGGAGCAATACAAATCCTTCTTTATCAGGGAGCGGAGTTTGCTCCATGGGCTGGGGAAAAAAAGGGTGTTCCATCACCCTTACAACCGTCCGATTTAATCGCGATAGATATCAGCTTGATGAAATTTAACGCCCAGTTTACTCTCCGTTTGCCTCTCCTCCTCTTCCTCCTCCTCATTTAGAAACGAGACACTCAGAATTCAATCCCCTTTCGGCTCACCAATTGAGGACTTAGATCGATCGTTGCCGTGCCTGATCCGATCTCGTGACAGGTTAAATGGCAGCTCCGCCTGGAGAGATCGATGCCGCTTCATCTGAACAAAAAATGTGCGAGCGATTGAATAGCCAGCTCCGCCAGAAATCGACGCTGCTGTGCCTGACCCCAATCTTGCGTGAAGGATTGAATGGCAAAGAGCAGTGCGCACAGCTCCATCTCAGGGTTTTTGTTTACTCATGCCGACAAATAACGAGCTTTTCAAAACTCAATGAACATTTTACATGAATCCATCTGTTGTTTCTTTAGGTAGTAGATTTTAAACTATTTTCTAATACTTCTAAATATTTTTGTTGTTTACTATGTATGATCCTCTCTTTTTTGGTCTAATGATAAATATATTCATTTTTTTCAAGCAGAGTTCTCTCAGACAGGGAGCTCCAGAAGCATTGTAATTTCTCAAAAGAGACGGGATTCAACCATTCTGGTTATTCAATTATTTTTATTTTTATCTTATCTTAACATAACAAAAAGAAAAACTCTACAATACATGAATACATGAATATTAACATTTCAGAGATACTTACAATTCTATTCAGTATTAGAACACAACATAAGACTCAAGCATCCATTGAAAAAAAAAACACAACATAAGACTAATTATGGTCTTATTTCTTATAGGTGCTGGTATAAAGCAAGAGGGTGGAGATTTTACAAGCTAAATGTAACATATTTGGGCAAGATTTAGCATATGGATCGTAGTTGTTTAAAATTGAGTTGTAAATTCATTTGTAACATGAAATGCTTGAGATAAACTCTATGTAATTAGTTGGGTTAGCTCAGTTGTATTCTTTCTTTTTGAAGGAATAGCTCAATTGTATTCATTCATGTTGTTATAGAAATTTTGGTAATACAAAGATAATTGGTACTTATATTTAGTCAATGAGTCAGATTCATGCAGTTAATTAATCCCAAATCAGACTATCAATTAAAACCTAAGGCAAGAAAAATTATTCAATCAATTAAAACCCAAATCAAGCTTTTGTTTTACTGCTCATAAAAATTCAACCGGTTCACGAAGATTAACGGAGGATGAAGAAAGAGAGAGATGTTCATCGTCAAAAATTGAATAAGAGAGTAAAACATCTTAACTGTAGCTGTGAGAGTACGAGGAGCTTAGCTGACATATAACGGGCCTACGGTAGACAATATTGGCCTGATGAACTACTAATGAAGAGACCGGTAGAACGTGATGCCAGAGACGTGACATAGGGAGGCGATCCGATGAGAGAGAACCGACGGGGGAATTCTCTCTTCAAAATAGAAGAACAGAGAGGCGTTGTTTTTAGAGGTAAACGGAAGGGAAGTTAACGGATGGTTAAGTCTCATCAAACTGAAATTTATCATGATTAAATTGGACGGTTGTGAGGGTAATGGGACACACGTTTTTGTCCCAAGCCCATGGGGCAAACTCCGCTCCCTCTTTATCATCACATGATTTTGCCTAGAATGTTTTACTCATTTTGATTCTTTGTGATCAAAGTTTATTGTATTTTTATGACGAGTCTTGTCTTTTGAAAGACTTAATATTCACTACATTATTCCCTAAATTTAATGCCTGCAATTTTGGAAGAGTAAATGTGATATTTTGTACTTTTAGAGAAATAAATTTGAAATTCCGGAGAACATAAATAAGAAATAATTGTTGTTCTCCTTTGTTGTTAATCGATATTTAATAACTAGTTTTAAAATGGCCAAATTTCACATGTACACCTGCAAACCTTCAGAATTTCACGTATATCCTTGCAAATCGTGAAATATCACCAATACCCCTACAAACCTACTAAAATATCATTGATGCCCCTCCAAAATGCTCATTATCAATACCCCTGCTGTTATTAATCCATCAAGATCCGTTAGTCAAATAATATATTTAGTAATTTTATTTTATAAAATGACTATATTGCCCTCAACTAAAAATGGAAATTCAAATTTGTAACCATGAAGCATCATAATTGGATTGTACAGAATATATTCCATATAATATCAAATTATTTTAGTATTTTGTATTAGTTTCTTTCCATAATGTAATTGATCTTTTCTCCTCTCCCAAATCGTAAAAACACAAATTCCATCCATTATTGGGTCTTCCATTGTCTAATCTTCCATTGCAACCTCTTGTTTAAGTCAGCTTATTGTATCAAGCTATTTGATTGCCAAAGGTAATTTATCTATACAAACTATTTGAATAATGTTTAGATAAATTAATGTTTGGATATGTTTCTCATTAAGTTCTGTTTAAATAGTGCATGGTGTTTTTTATCTGGTTGAATTCTTTTTTAATATTTAATGATTTAGTACATTAAATTTGTTACAAAATAAATATGTAATTCCTTATATAATTGACCAAATTTCAGCACATAAATATTGAACTTGCCATAAAAAAAGGATAATGATTCCTTGAAGATTTTACTTTATTTGTATAGGGGCAAAAGTGAGAAAAATAAAAATTTAACGGTGATTTTCACACTAAGAGGATGGTAGGGGCGTTCATGATATTTCAGTAGTTTTTTAGGGGTATTAGTGATATTTCAGAATTTGCAGGGGTATACGTGAAATTATGAAGGTTTGCAGGGGTACATGTGAAATTTGACCTTTTAAATAATTTTGAAAATAACTAATGTTCATGCTAACATTGTTACCGCATGTTTAAGAACTTGTTGAAGACTTATTTTACAATAATACAAATATAATTTTGGGGGACATACCGAATTTCGTACTATAAATTTAGAAAATAACTAATGTTTGCGCTAACATTGTTACCGTATTTTTAAAAATTTGTTAAAGACGTTATTGCAAGGTTAAAAACTTGCTAAGAATGTTGGCGCAAATATATGTTTCAGTATATTCTTTAACCGTTGGTGCGAAAAATATCGCAAGTTTAAAAACTCGTTAATGCCATTACCCCCGGTGTCTGTTCCGACACTTTTTTAACCGTTGGCGCGAAAACTTATTTTACAAAAACACCAACTTAAAATAAAAAAATAAAAATTCTTTCTTAAACTTCCCTTTTATTACTATTATTTCCAAATTTCCAATTATTATCATTTAAACCTAACAAATATGTATATATATATATATATATATATTTGGAAAAAATGTTAAATGGGGATTTATATATATATATATATAAATCCCCATTTAACATTTTCTCAAAATCCACCTACCTACAAACTAAAATTCACCTACACCAATCCACAATCCACCAGTCCCTTTCCACTCATCCCACAAAACCCACTCCATGAACAACAACACTCCCATCACCGCCCGGCGCCGGCGCGACGCCCTGGACGCGCTCGGCATCGCCGAGAAGCTCCTGGAGGCGCGCGACATCGACGGCTGCAAGTCCTTCATAGCCGACGCCGTCACCCTCGACCCGCTCGTGCCCGGCGCGGAGGAGATCGTCGCCGCCGCCGAGGTGTTACTCGCCGCCAAAACCCTCGCCGTCAACGACCGTCCTGACTTCTACGCCGTGCTCGGGCTGGATTCGAACCTTCAATCTTCGCTCGATCCGGCGGCGGTGGCGCTGCATTATCAGAGACTGTCGATGATTCTGCATAGGGAGGTTTCGACTCCGGCGTTTAGTGATGCCGCTAGATCGGTGCAGGAAGCCTGGACGATTCTGAGTGATCCTCCTTCGAAAGCTCTTTACGACAGAGAGTTGGAGCTTGCGAGGAAGCCCAAAACTCCTCCACTTCCTCCTCCGCCTTCAAACCCCATCTCGCCACCAAAACCCAAATCTCCTACTCCTTCAAAACCCCCTCAATCCTCACCCAAACCTTCAAAACCTCAATCACCCAAACCTTCAAAACCTCCAAAGATTCAATCTTCTTCAACCAAGAAAGAGAAACGGCCGAACTTCTGGACGATGTGTACCACGTGCTGCCACGTGCACCTGTACGGCCATCTTTGTGAAGGACAGTACTTGCTCTGTCATAGTTGCAATCGGCCGTTCTTCGCTTCGGCCATGGCTGAGCCGCCACCGATTGTGCCTGATTCTGACATGTATTATTGTTCGTGGGGTTTTTTTCCTTTGGGATTCCCTGGTGGGCCCGGTTATGGAGGCATGGTTGGCCAAGCTCCTGTTACCGTACCGCCCATACCGGCTGGACAAATTGGTATGCAAAAAAATATATTATTTGGTTAGTTATGTTTGATTATGTATTGTTATGAACAAAAGAGAGAGAAGGTGGGGTTTCATTTTCTAGTATGTTTCTTTTTAACAATGTAGGAGAGGAAAATGGTACGCTGAATACTGAGCTGGTACGGAGGGGTCGAGGTCGACCAAAGAAGAATAAGACAAGCCCTAATATTCATAATTCAGATAAAGCTAGAGTTACCGTACCAGTTGTAACTACGCCAAGTAGTGAACCGGTACGGAGGAGTCGGGGCCGACCGCCGAAAATTGGGAGGACTGATATGCAAATTAGTCCTGTACCATTACAGGTACAGGAACAGGCGCTCGTACCGGTTGCTCAAAGTGAACCGGTACGGAAAGGTCGCGGGCGACCGCCAAAAGTTGGAAGGACTGATATGCAAATTAGTCCGGTACCGGTACAGGTGTCTGTACAAACACCTGTACTGGTACAGGAACAGGGATTGGTACCGGTTACTGATAGTGAACCGGTACGGAGAGGCAGAGGTAGACCTAAAAAAAGTGAGTCTGATAAAAGGAGAGTTAATGCGGATAGGAAGAAGGTAATGATAGATATAAATTAGAAGTTTTTTAGGCGGTGAAATGTGAGACGTTGTAATTTGGAGTAGAGAGTGAATGGTTTTTGTTTTGGGTAGAGTGAGAGGTTTTTAAATGTTTATTTTCTAGACTTAGTATTTGGCTGGTGTAAAATAATTGGTGAATTGCATATCAATAATAAGGTGAACTTAGGGTTGGAGTAAAGTTGATTTTAGGGTAGTTAGATGTGGTTTATGTTCTTGGGTAAATTTATAGTCAAGTTTGTGTTTTTTTTATTTATTTATAGTCCCGTTTGTGTTTTTTTGGTTGCTTCTCTAGTTAATATAATCCTGATGATTTTTGTCTATCGCTCAATTAATTGATTCTTTGTTAACTTTTTCGGGCTTCAAAACAAAATATTTTCCTCATTTTTATAGTACTACTTTTCGTAACTAACAAATGACCCTTAAATTTTGTTCTCTAACAAAAGAAAAGCATTTAATCCTGTGTGAAATACCTATTAAAATTAAACATTTTATTGATTACTGTAAGGTGTATGAGTTTCCAAAACCATTCGTTTTAGTATTTGACAAATTAAGAGGTATTCCTATTTAGTATTTGATACAAACAAGCATTTCTTTTAGTATTTCACATTTGGAAAAATAATCAGTACAATGAATATTGTATGCATATCATAGTATTTTTGCTAATAGTAAATGTAAATAAGTACAATGAATCTAGTAATTATAATTTCATTTGGTACTAACAGGTACCAACTCATTCAATAAAGTTCATTCATTTGGTACTAACGGATCATGATTGGTTCAGAATTGGCTCATTATGAAAATCTTGATCTTCCATGTAATAATCTTGTAAACTAGTTTTGCTAATCAAAACTCGTTTCATTAATTCTCCTTCCATTTTCAATTTTCTCCAATATGTCAAGTTTTGAAAAATAAAATATATTGATTAATCATATAAACTAATTTCTTCTAACCGCATGATTGGAGAAAATATCATTATGGTTTTTGAGCTTTGCAACAAATTGAACTATATAAACTACAGACTCATACCAAGTAGATGTCAAGTCACACCAATTTGATTATAAGCAAAAACTCATTTTGCATGATATAACATAAAATCAACACAATTTCTGCTACACATGTAATAATTTTTACCAGTACAGGTACAGGAACATGCACTGGTACTGGTTAGTAATAGTGAACTGGTACGGAAAAGTCGTGGCCGACCGCCGAAAATTGGAAGGACTGATTTGCAAATTAGTCCTGTACCAGTATAGGTACAGACACCTGTACTGGTACAGGAACAAGCACTCGTACCGGTTACTAATAGTGAACCGGTATGGAAAAGTCGTTGCCGACCGCCGAAAATTGGAAGGATCGTTATGCAAATTAGTCCCGTACCAGTACCGGTACAGGAATTGGCACTGGTACCAGTTACTGATGGTGAACCGGTACGGAGAGGTAGAGGAGACCTAAGAAAAGTGAGTCTGATAAAAGGAGAGTCAATGCGGATAGGAAGAAGGTAATGATAGATATAAATTAGAAGTTTTTATGGGGTGGGTTGTGAATTTTTGTAATTTGGATTAGAGAGTGAGGATGGTTTTGTTTTGGGTAGAATGAGAAATTTTAAATGCTTTTTTTTTCTAGACTTAGTATTTGGCTGGTGTAACGGTGAATTGCATATTATTACTAAGGTGAACTTAGGGTTGGAGTTTTCGTTAATTTTAGGGTAGTTAGATGTGGTTTATGTTCTTGAGTAAATTTATAATCAAGTTTGTGCCTTTTTTGTGTTTTATTGTTTTGTTACTTCATGCTAGTTATTATAATTCTGATAACATATGTGCATCTCACCCAATTAATTGATTCTCTGGTAACTTTTTTTATTGAGCTTTACAAAGCAAATATTATTTCTTCATTTTTTATTTAACATAATAACCCTTAAAATTTGTTCCTTATGTTTGAAATATCTATTAAATTTCAAACTCATCAAAATATATTGTTGATTATCTTATGGTGTATGAGTTTGCAAAAGAATTCGGTTTAGTGTTTGACAAATAAACAGACATTCATGTTTAGTATTTGATAAACAAACAATTATTCCTTTTATTGATGAATATAATTTGATTTAAAAAATACAAATAGATAGTACAATGATTCTCATAATATAATTTGGTTTCATTGGGTACTTTCATGCATGCACCACACCAACTTATTCAATAAAGTTCATTCATCTTATCAAATATTTCTTATGGCTCGCAACTGGATCATGTTGGGTTCAGAATTGGATGGTTAAAAAGATTAAAAATTATGAAAATCTTTATCTTCCATGTAAAAATCTTGTGGTAAATCTATTTTGCCGATCAAAACTCGTTTCATCAATTCTCCTTCCATTTTCAATTTCCTCCAATATGTCAATTTTTGAAAAATAAAATATATTGATTAATCATATAGCCTTTTCTTCTAACCGCATGACTGGAGAAACATATCATTATGGTTTTTGAGCTTTGCCACAAATTGAACTATATAAACTACAAACTCATACCAAGCAGATGTCAAGTCACACCAATTTGATTATAAGCAAAAACTCATTTTGCATGATATAACATAAAATCAACACAATTTCTGCTACACATGTAATTATTTTTTACCAACTAGACTGAGTCTCTATATAGAAGTTTTAAAACAAAAATCCAAAAAATGTAATAAATATTTAGCAAAAGTCTTCTAAACCCATCAAATATGAGTAGAATTTCAGGAAAAAAACTATTATATACGTGATTTTTTTTTCCTTTAAACAATAGTGTTCTGTACGTCTGTGTGCCATGTTCATGAATACATTGAATAGTGATAAATTTTCCCTTGCCCCCCCAGGGAAATACAAATTACATAAATTCCCCAACTAGATAGAGAGCGAGGCACAAATATTTGAAAATTAATTTACCCTTTTTTCTCTCGTTCTTCTTCAGTGTGAGTGTGTACTCGTTTTTTGATCTACTGCTTCAAACGGACTCTCATCTATAATCTTTTTCACCTTAAACATGATATTTTATCCTTGTTTTCGTGTGTTTTTCTTTTTTCCCTTCGATTTTTGGTAGAAAAGCTGGGAAAAAGCTCCTTTTTTACTTTCCGTTTGATATTTCTTTTTGTATGTTCTTTTAGCAGAGGATTTCTAGAATTTAAAGTATACTTGGACCTTTTTTTTTTCTACTTCATTACGAGAAACAATTCTGTGCTTTTGGCTTACGCATTGAACAAGAAACTCAGAAATTTCATGGGTTTTTACATTAACGCTATATTTTGAAGTATACATAGGGCAATTTTGAGATTCGAAGGAAATTGAATTCAAACATATCAACATTTTGCTTAGTTTTATTCAAACCCCCCTTTTCAGACCTTCATTATATTTTTTTTGGGTCTTTGAATAAACCATTGTGTTCATACAAATTAACTGTTTTGATTCAGGTTGAAGAATATAAATGGCAAATAAAAGGCAGAAAAGTGCTAAAAAAGATCTGGTAAATGAGTCAGAAACAAACAATTCTGAAAATTCAAATCGGCAATTCAATTTGGGAGATTTAACATGGGTCAAGATCAGAGATTCTGCTTGGTGGCCTGCTCAGGTACTCAAATCTTACTTAGAGTTTAGATTTTTAAAATTTGATTTTCAATTTTCAATTTGTTGTATTGCCAATAAAATAGATTTTGTTTCCTTATTTGATTATAATTTATCACTAACCCTCAATTCATAACGGCAACAAAAAACAAAAATTAACGCGGTACAGGATCGCCTGATTTAAATTTTAAATTGATCATATTTCATCATTTTTTTATTTTTTGTAAAAGGTTGTGGATGAAGAAACAGTGAGTGATAAACCTAAAAGGAAATCTAAGGATGAGATTCTTTGCCGTCTTTATGGCACTTATGAATAGTAAATCCTTTTTTTTTACCTTTAACTTTCTCACAATTAATTCGTTATAATAATAAGACATCTTTTTGTTTTTACCTATTTTATTTTGTTAGTGTGTATGTGGATGCATGGAAATCCAAAAGTGAGTTTGAAGATGTAAGTTCAAATTCATTTTATTGGTATAATTTCATGTTTAGCCCTCAAAAAAATCAAAATATCATGTATGCCCCTGCAAATGTGATAATATCATCTATACCCTTATAAAACATGAGAAATTTCATCTAGGCCCCTTTTTTCAGCAGATTATAATTATACACTTTATTCTTTTTCATTCATATTGAAATAAAAGGCAGGGAAATTTGGGGATTTTTCAAAATAAATAGGAAAATTAGGATACTTGATGTTTCTTATATTTTTTAGGAGCATACATGACATTTCATATATTTTTGTAGGGGTATTCATGATATTTCTCATTTTATAGAGGTATTTTTGACATTTTGAGATTTTGCAGGGGAACACATGAAATTAGCCCTGTTTGGTTTTTGTTGTTTGCATCTCCTTAATTTTTTTTACTAATTAATTCATGTAATATAGGTATTGAAGAGAGAAAATAAGAGTATAAAGGAGAAATTTTATGAAGTGGTTAATGAGGTATCTTATATTCTGCCCATTTCAATTTAAAAACAATTCTCTGTATAAAATCCATAAATATTGTTTCAATTTCAAAAATAGAATCCATAATCTATAGTTGCACATGATTCATATAATGCGCTTAATGCAGGATATATCTTTAATGAAATTGAAAGTCAAATCTAAGAGTAAAGCTTCTAAATCAAAAGGTTAGTTTCTTGTAAAATTATTAGTCTTATGCAAGAAAAGGAAAATAATTATTTTTATATGTAACATTTATGAGATTTAAGTACCAGTCTTAATTATTATAGTAGTATCAATTTGACCACATTTGCCTTTTTTGTAATTTCAATTTTGTTTTTTAATGTCATATTGAGCCCAAATTGGTTGAGGCTAAATTGGCATGTAATTCTGCTATTTAGAGCTAATTGAGTTAGATTTGGGTTGAACTGAAGCTTAATTGCAAAAATTAGGGCTAATTGAGGTGATTTATAGACACTTTTAATGAAATTGAAATATTTTTGGCACTAATTATAAGGGCCTATCTATTATGATGTTCTTTGTATATAATCCATAAATATGGTTTCTTGTGAAACTATTAGGGTTAAATCAAATGCCTCATCATACTTTTAGGTTTAATAGGGTTAAAAAATAGTATTAATGATTTTTGGTTTTTTACTGGATGGTACAGTACTTATATCAGTTTGGCCACATTTCCCCTTTTAAGTTTCACTTTTAATTTTTCACATCTAATTGAAGGCTAATTTGAGGGCATAATTGAAAAAATTTAGGGCTAATGTAGACAAATTTGGTTAACTTTAGGCATGTTTGCACAATTTGGGGCTAATTTAGGAAAATTTGGTTCAATTGAGGCTTATTTGCACAATTTAGGGTTAATTGAGACAATAATTGTAGCCATCTAAGCAAATTGAAATATTTAGCAGTACTGTTCATGCGTGTCTATACTCTATAATACTCTTGAAATTATTCATGAGAATTGTGCTTTTCTTTCTTTTCATTATGATGAAAAAGGATTATTCATTCATATTATTTCAGGCCATTTATATGATTAAATGATTTTGCAGATACTGCTAAAGCTTCTAAGGGAAAAATGAAACAGTCTGATTTAACTCCAAAATCAACTCAAAGCGTCTCTGTAAGTTAAATGAAATTTCCCTAAATTTTATTTTTGAATATATGTTGATTTGGTTATCCATATTTTTGAAACTTCATAGTTGGATAATCAAATAGATTTTTTTTTCAAATGAATTCGATCAACCGTAAAAATCAAACTTGCAAAATTGGAGCAAAATCTTTTCAGCATTTTCTGTTTTATTACGGTCCTCAATTTTTTTTTACCAAATGTACTGTGTGATATAAAAATTATATATAATGCTCTAATTTTACGAAGAAAACTCAACAAACATATAAAAATTATATATAATGTTCTAATTTACGAAGAAAACCCAACAAACATATAAAAATTATATATAATGTTCTAATTTATGAAGAAAACCTAACAAACAACCTGTTATATGAAAATTTTAAAAATATATAGAAAAAGAAAATAGTATTTTTTTAGAAGAAAATAATATATTGAACCTCAATGCAAAGATCTTTCTTCAACAAAGAATCTTTTTTTAGGTAGTTTTTACAAAATCTTTTTTATCAATTTTCCATTCAACTTTGTTGATTTCAAATTCTTCGACTCACATATATTCTAGAGAATTGCTCCTTGTTTTTGACATTTTTTTGCATTTTGGTCCCTCATATAAAAGAATCCCATGAAAATGAGAGAGAAGCAATTTGATATTTATTAACCTTTTTGCACCTTATAGAAAGCAGTTCTTATTCATGTTTTTCATCGTTGCTCGTATTATAGTTCCAATTTCATTTTTTAATAAAAAATAAAATGAACTGTTTTTTCATTGATTTAATAAAAAGGTTTACAGGACTATAAAAACAGTTTCTTTTCCTTCTTGACTTTTTTATATGAATAGTAGTACTTTTTTCCCAAACTATTATATAACGTTAGTATCATATAATTTTCAGGCTATCAAGAAAAAACAAGACTCAATAATAGGAAAAAGAAAGTTAAATTTCTGTGAAGAAAAGAGAGAAGAAACAAACCCTGATTCAGAATCTTCAAAAAAGAAATGCCTAATTAGTACCAAAAAACAAAAAATCACAAATCAAGAGGGCTCAAGCTTTTCACCTTGCAAATTTTCCAAAGTAGAATCTGAAAAATTATCTTCAAAAGAGAAAACCCTAATTACTGATAAAAAACAAAAAAACCCAAAAAACATAAATCAAGAAAGTTCAAGGGGGTCTCCTCGTAATTTACCCAAAGAAAAATCAGAAAAATTATCCTCTCCAAAAACCAAAATTAATAAAATTAATTCATCAAAAGAGAAAAAAAATAGTGCTTTAAATTCCGGAAATGAAGAGGAAATGAAGGCCAAGGATATGGAAATTAGAAAAATTGTTAGAGACATTCTTTTTGGAGGAATAAATACCCCCAAAAAAGATCAAAACCCTAAAACGGACTCAAATGCGAAATTGAAAAGTATTAAAGCAAAAGAGAAAGTGGAGAAGAAAAATGGCAAAAAGAAAGATGATTTGAAAGATGCAAATTTGAAGAAGAAAAATGAAACTAAAAATCCAAAACATTTGGAAATAAGTACTCCTTTATCGGTTAGTATAGATCTCATTCTGTTTTAATAATAAAGAACTTGCAATTATTAAATTTTTTCTACTCATGGAGAATATGATACAAAAATATCAACATTTGTCTTGTTTTAGTACCTTAATCTATATTAAAATATGCATATTTATCGTTTTAATTATATATATTCATCAGGTACCAGAAGAAAAAGGTTCTCTTAGTGAAAGGAAAATTAGGGTTATGCAAAGCTTGGGTCTCATTGCTCCATTTGGTTCTCCTTTTGGAAAAAATGGATTGGTACAATAAGCTCTTTACTATAAATTATATTATCTTTCTTTTCTTTTTTGTAAGATGAGCAAAAACTTGTTTGGTGCTTAATATTTTGGTGGAGTAGTTTGTGTTAAGTTGTTTTGTTTCATTTTTTTTGCTTTAGAAACTGATATGCTATAATTAATTAAGTAATTTAGTTATTAAATATCCAAACTATTTATAAAATCTTGCAAAACTTTGTAAGTTGATCAGTAAGGTTTAAGGAGGGAATGTTTGGACAGCTGATTGTAATGAACGATCTATATCATATAACATATCTTAGTGGATATTCAAAAAATATTAAGCCATGTGGCGTATCTTATAATCGTAATATTAAAATATGTAGGGATTGTTGTTGATGATATAACAGCATATGTCAGGATAAATAAAAGGATATGGTTTTAAGTACTCATTTTTGGATGTGTTGATCCATTATAGTTTTTGGCCCAATATATATATATATATTTTTTTATAAACCATTTTATTCTATTTGGCCCAGGTGTCCTTTCAAGCCCATATATTATTAATTTAATTGATTGGTATGATTATGATGTAAAAATTATGGTACATTATGATGGTATAATTTTTGAACTACAATAAAATATCATGATACATCAAAGCCATACCAACAAAATTAACGGAATGTGAACTAAACAAGATAATAATTTTGGTAAATATGCTCACATATAATCTAATAATTGGGGTCTACAATAATACTTTTGGTTAATATGCTCACATAAGACCAAATAATAGTCTGATAATAAAAACTAATATTCTTAAGCAATTGTAAAACTAAGATGTTTCTTCTATGATTGATGTAAGTGATATGACAAACCATATATTATCCAATTTAATCTGGTCCTAGATTTCCATTTCATTTCCAGTTTGGGTTATCAAAGCTTTATGCTTCTGGTAAAGCATATCAAGAGTGAGAGAATGATCATGTTGATATCCTTCTACAAATTAAATTATACAAAAAATTCGGATTGTCCCTGCAAGAACAATGTGAACAATCAAGCTTGCCTCAAAAAAAAAGAAAAAAAAAAGAAAAAAAAAAAACATTGTGAACAAATATGAAATTAGCATATGATAAAATGTGACAAAATAATGGACATTTGTATTCTACTCCTAACTACTGATTCGATTGCCTATGATGAGACCTTAATTCCCAAAGAACAACAAAGGAAAAAGGAAAACAATTACTAGACCCTCTATAAACAAATTACCCTTTCATTCTTCTTTCGCATGTTTCTACATCTAACCCCTATAATTTTCTAAATACTCAGAACAACTAGATTCTCAACTTTTTTTCTATGGATAATCCGGTTCAGAGTTCCAAATCATGTCTCAAATTATAAAAATCAGATTTAAAATTCTACCTCTGATTTCAAGGGCTCTTTATTAAGTTTAACATGTTCGCCAATAAACATGGTTTAAAATTGCATTATCATATTAAAGATAAGATTTGGAACTCTGAACTGAATTAGTGATATAAACAAGCTGAAAATCAATCAGATTATTCTAAACATTTAGAAAATTAAAGAGATCAAATACAAAAACTTGCCTTCCTCTCACAACCAACCTACTAACGCCTAGTTATCCTTGCGCGCTTATAATTCTCGCCAATCAATCCACTAATCCCATCTCGGTTAAAAAACACCACAGTTCGCAAAGCCGACTGTAAAGCCAGTCTCCCAACTTTCTCTTCTCCTTCAACTTCAACTTCCAAAACGCTTCTAGTTCTGCCCGCAACAGTCGCAATCTCCGCCCGAACTGCCTGTGCCCTGACCGACCGCACTGCCCGGCTCAGATCGCTCATTAACCCTGCCCGGTCCGGGCAGCTGACCCACGCCTTTATCCTTTTTGTCTGATCTTCTTCTTGTTCTGACTCGGAGTTTTCTAGTTCTGGTTCTACTAGCACTTCGTCTCCTTCGTTTGGTATTAAGAGCCCGGCTTTCATGGCGTCGGCTTTGCATCGGAGCTCTCTCACGTGCCTCACCACCTCCCCTAACAATGCGGCTTTGTCCATCTTAAATGTTAAATTAAGATATCAGATTTGGAGAATGCAAATGGAGAATGAGAGATTATAAGAAACTTCAATGTTGTTGGAATTAGGAGGGAATATAATCTAACACAAATAATCTTCATAAATGAGAAAATAGTGTTTAATAAAATGTAGAGGAAGACTCAGAACATACTATTATGGAATTTTTTGGAGAAATAATGTTGCTGCATAAAAATAGAAATTATGCATGTAACTTGTTAAGTTGTTATACGTAATTAACAGTTATATTATATCTTTTGTGACATAAAATGATTTGAAGAGAGAGAGAATCTTTTGTGACATAAAATGATTTGACGAGAGAGAGAGAGAGAGAGAGAGAGAGAGAGTACTCTAGAAGCGGACGGCAAGAGGCTACGAAGCGTGGCAAGATGGCCGTTGATGCGCTGGCGACGCTTTCTCTCAGCCTCACTATGACTTCTACTTGCCTTTCCATTATTCACCGCCGCCATGTTTCTCTCACCTTCCATTATTCCCGATTCATCTTCTCTTCCAACCTTCCCAAAAGATCCCATTTAGTTTAACAAAATTCAATTTCCAATAAGGATATCTCTCTACGTATCTTCGCAATGAAGAACAATAATATGGGTGTCTCTTATTCTATCTTTGCATTAAAATAGGAGGATTGTGAATGATACGAGGCTTGACTACATGGCCGCCAAAGCCGTCATTTAAAGAGAGAAAAAGGGTTTTGGATGGGTTTAAAGAAAGAAATAAAAGGGCCTGTCTATTGTCTCTGTCTTTTTTGTTTCTGGAAATTTTCATTGTTTTTGGGGGGTAAAATGAATGGCTTTTGGGGACAGAGAGCATCGAAAACCACGAACCTGACAGACAAGACTTCTTTCTTGTTTTGTTTAATTAATTTCATGTCGTGCCGGATCCGGCGAAGTGCATTAATGTTTGATATATTATGCCTTGTGATTGTGATTCTGTGAATATTTCCTGTGAATATATGGTGTATCATTTATAAATAAAGAAGAAAAAAATGTATTTATATATATATATATATATATTTTCTATATTGTATATTATTAGTTTGCTAAAAGTTAATCATGTGCTATAATATATGCAAAATAATGCATATGATTAGGAGTCCAAAATAGAGGGCCTATGGTGTTAAATTACAAAAAGAGAGAAAAAAAAAAAAGAAGAAGAGAAAACGCAAGTCTTTTTTTTTTGAATGAATAGCCAAAACGACTACAAAAAACTTTCATTTCTGAAAAGATTGCATACAATTACAATTTTTAATATAAAGACAGCTTTACCCAAATACATAGACTAAGACACGCTATCCTAGCCTACATGCAAGAGACCTAGTTTCTTGTCTTGTTGGCTGCTCGAATCCACTGATTGGTCGTCTCTCTTGCCACCAGTTCTATTTTATCCGCTTTGGGTCTTGAATTTTGGAAGACTTTGTTGTTTCTTGCCTTTCAAAGCTCTCAGCAAGTTGTCGTTCAAACCGCTCATCATCCTAATCATTCGGATTTGTTGAGCTTCCTGTCTATCCACTGAAGGATGTGAGTCGGGGATTCCTAGTTTGGGATTGTTGTTTGGACGTACTTCGCGCATGTTTGCTTCCAGAGGTTCTTTGTAACTGGGCATTCTAGGAACAAATGATTGCATATTTTTCTCTCGTTGTGCGTGCATGAGGGGCAAATGCCATCTTGGAGCTGCCCTCTTTTTTGAGCCTGTCCTTTGTAGGCAGTATGCTTTGGTGCATTTGCCACACGAAGAGTTTAATTCATGGCGGCACCTTTAGCTTCCATATATCCTTACGTGCAGGATTTTTTTACCCCCGTGTTTGCAAAGAACTTGTATGTTGAGTTGACTGAGAAGGAATCCTTATTATTGGTGTTCCATCTTAGTTCATCCGGCTCAGATGTTAAGTTTGTTGTGCTTAATATTTGTTGCATTGAATGGAATAGCCGTTGCTGGTAGGTGCTAAGCGATCTATCCCATTGGAGACTAGCAGGGCTTGTTAGCATCTGATCCACCGAAATATTTTTATTTCGGGATCTTTTGTATAGCCCTAAAAATTGCTTGTCAAAGATGAAGTCTGGATGACATTTGTCTATCCAGAGCCTTGTGTCTTTCCCATTTCCAAGTTCCGTTCTTGCTTTGTTTGTTTGAAAGTAAGGTTGCAAGGTCGTTTATAAAAAAATATTATGGGTGCATATCCAAGGGCTAGGGTTATAGAGTAGCACTCTAATTATTTTGGGTCAGATCCCTTGTTGTCTTGCTCTAATCTTTCATATCCATTTCATTAGCAATGCCTCATTTTGTAGCTTAAGTTCTTTAATACCGCGTCCACCATTTCCTTACTAACTCTTAATAAGTCCCAGTTTGCCAAATGTTTTCCTTTTTTATAGTCCTCTGAGCCTCCCTAGAGGAAGTTTCTTATGAATTTGTCAATTTTCTCGATTACTGAACATGGCAATAGGAATGCTTGCATAAAGTAAAGCAGTTGCGCTGATAGCACTGAGTTAATCAGAGCGAGACTTCCCCCTGCGGAGAGGAACTTAGTAGACCATCCTAAGATTCGTTGTCTGATTTTCTCAATCATCAGCACAAATGCACTTATAGCGGATTTGTGGATAGATAGCAGTAAGTCCCGGTAGGTAATTGGGAAGTCTTGTTTCCTACATTCAAGGATGTGCTGCATCGCCCGCTCGCTTTGTGGCGGTAGTTGGATCAGTGTGTATGAACTTTTGCTGTTATTTATTTTAAGGCCTGTCATGGCTGCAAAGCAGTGCACCGCCTGTTTGATAAACTGCAAGTTTGTACTGTTGCCTTCAGTGATGATTATTGTGTCATCCGCATACTGAATGACTTTTGTAGGTATTTTTTGTGGCACGAGGGCTAAATTGTTTGCAAATGCAATTAGAGTTTGCAGTGATTCGGCTACCAAATTAAAGAAAGCAGATCTTCTTGTCAGAGGCCTCTTTTGTGGAAGAAGAATGGTTGTAGCTGGCCATTGATTTTCAATGCCTAACTAGATGAGCTGAGTAGGATCTGAATCCAGTTGATCCATTTTGCAGGAAAACCTTTCCTTCTCATGGCTTCCAAAAAGAAGTTCCAATCTACTGTATCGAAAGCTTTGAAAAAAATCCACCTTGTAGACAATTGCCGGTGTTTTGATTTTGTGCAGATAGTTGATACATTCTCTAGTTGCTAGAAATGATTCAATGATCTGCCTATTTTTGATGAATGTTGTTTGTTCATCATAAATAAGATGCGGCATTTTATGTTGCGGCCTCTTTGTCAGGATTTTCGATATTATTTTTATTGGTCCGTCAATCACGCTTATAGGCCTATAATCTGTAATTATTTTTTGGGATATTTTATCTTTGATACCATGGATATCTGTGCTTTTTTAATATACCATAAGTCCAACTTGACTTGTTGGAACTCATTACATAGCCATAGGAAGTCTGTCCTGATTGTTTTCCAATATTCTTGGAAGAACTTTGATGAGAATCCGTCTGGTCCAGATGTCTTCCTCTTTGCCATCTCGAATACTGCCTCTTGAATTTCTTGCTCTGAGATGTCCTGCGCCAAGTCATCTAGTCCTGGCAAGGAGATCATGCTGTTGAAGAAATTGGAGTTAGATGTCGCTATGCTGTTTTCAGTACCTAGGGTTTCTCTGAAGAATGTATTGAACTCAGCTGCTATCATTTGTTGGTCATTGATTATGTTTCCATCTTCTTCAATGGAGTGAACCATGTTCCCTAAATGATATTTTTATGTTACTAAAACGTATGATGATAAGTTTATTTTTACAAATTGTACACAGTACACTGATATTTTGATAGGTTATACACAATACATGAATATAACAAAATTATTTAAAAAATATAGAAATAAAAGGGATAAAGCAAATTTACTGGCGCTTCTTTTCTTTTGTAAACCTACGACTAAGAGTCAGGGGTCTTTATGCCTACATTGATTTCTCGTACAAATAGACCCTCTAGAACTAGAATTAATTATAGGCCTAAGTAGACTGTCATAAATGCCCTAGAAGATATTGCCATATATTATTGACCTACTAATTTGATGTAAGATTTTTTTTTTTTAAACTAGAATTAATTATGTCGCTATCCATTTTTTTCAAATGAGAATTAGAGAATTGTTTTGGAAACTCAAGTCTCTGGAGGAAGTTTGGCCAATGTCGAAAAAAAAAAAAATATGATTCAGAAATAATTTTTCATTATACATTCTAGTTATTTTAAAATATAATGAATGCCTGTTTCAAATTGATTAAATACTCATTTATGCCGTGTTCATAGTTTTATTTTGTTTTAATATAACTTATTCAAAAATATTAGTTATGTTGTGTGTTAATTAACGAGTCTGTGCATATGTAATGCAATATTTTTAGTGCATTACATAGTATTTGAGTTGTGTACTCAAATCTATGCCTTCATAGTATCAAACAATAATTTTTTTTCGATGTATTCTTTTGAGACATGTTTCAGTGTATTTACAAATACACCACGTCAACATATGCACCTAATAGGCTAGCTGTGATAAATATATTCTCTAATCAATCAGTTGATATATTTGCAAAGTTGAAAAACCTCCCAATTATTTTTACTGAATTTTCAAAATTCCGAAATTTCATGGTAAAAGAAAACTGATTTGCTGGTAAAAGAAATGAATCAAATGATCATTTTATACACTTCTCAAACTATACCGGCTGGAAGGAGAAAAATGGAGCTTATAAACTTAATATCTAAACCATATTGTTATGATAAATGGAAAGATTTCAGTGTTCATGCGTGCATGCACGCATGGATCTACAGGGCTATGCATTCATCCTTTATCCAAAAGCGCCTCTCTTTAGTTTAAACTCAGCTTTAACCCTAACTTTCGAACTCCTAAATTTGCGTTATATGAGAACACAAATGATGAAAGTAGATTCAAACTCCAAGACTGTACTATAACATAAAAAAACCTTTATACTAATAATAATGACATGAAATAACTAAAATATTTTATACATCTTACTTCTATAACTTGATTACATTTCTAATTACATAAAGTTAAGTAAATAGATTCAAAACGCACGCTTATTCAGTGTTAGTCTAAAATTATGTTAGTTGAAGTACAAATGTAATCAAAATGTCAATCCTTTTTTCTTTTCTTTTTTATTTTGCAAATCGACATACATAATATATCAAAATAACAAAACAAAGATACATTAAAATTTCATTCTTTTTTGTAATGATATAAAATACCAAATTAGCAAATATTAATATATAGGACTGTTGTAAATAATCGGAACTGAAGTTTGTAGTGGAAAAAAGACGTACATCATGAATTAAAGTGGATCCAAAATACAAGGCCCTTTATTGAACAAATTGTCTTTGACGTGTTCGTTGCATGGAAAACAAGAACTGATAGCAAGGACAGGCGATGAAACACCACTTTAGGTTACAATCCAATCAGAAAAAAAGAAAAGTGAAAGCAAAGCAAAAATACAGAGGGACTTTTATGTATGTATAAATATCAGTTTTTCGGTCGTACCCCTCCACTAGAAGAAGTTCACTTGCTTTGACATCTTTATCAAATGGTTTAGCAATTTATCATGTTTGTAGATACTATTGGGAAAAGTCCCTATTATTATTTCAGGCAAATGGGACATAAATATAATATAGTATTAATACATTACATATCGTAGTCGGCCCCTCAAGAATCCGGTCCGGAATTCTCTGATTACGATGAAAAATTAGACCAATGTGTATAAACATTTAATTTTATATAATCGTGAAAATCAGAAATTAATCTAATCGGACCTTGCCATAAACCAACATTCATCTCTTTGTGATCTATTACATAGCGGATGATTTATGATTAATATTTGAATTTTTGTTCTGATTGGCGAGAAAACAAACATGGTGTTTTCTAGGAACTTTTATTTGGCACTATTTTGTATGTTCTTAATTAAGGACTAAATTGAAAAAGTGAAGTGATAAAAAAAAACCGAGTGAGAACCCTATACATGGATCCAGACGACCGATTTTCCGCTATGCACTAGAAAGAAAGAAAGCTCGTATTTGAAGACAAGGGTACTTTAGGACAAATTGTAGGGCCTTTAAAGTGCTTTTGTTTCCTCTGAGCCCTTACATGACCTCATATGGTACGTACTACGTACAGGATCAGTACCTGTTTCATGAAAGGACATCAATCACATCATAGACCTATTTGGAAGATTTGTATTTTGTTATTATGCTAATCTGATTTTTTAGGATTAAATTTGATGAAAATTTTATTAGGAATAAGATAGAAGTAAGAGAGGCATACCTGCTGAATAATTGTACATTATTTTGATACATTTTATCTTATATTGATATATATATTTATTAAAACAATTTTGATATATTTTATCTTATATTGATAGATACATTTTTTTGAATGTTTGCTCAAGTTATATTGATATATATTTATTTATATTGAGAAGATATAATAATCATGCATATACTATGGAATTTTGGTCACTTCATAATTTTGCACATGCATTAGAAATTCAAAAGAGTTTAGGAACTGATATAATTAAAATTGGTGTTTTGTACAAAAAGTTTCGCTACAACTTATTAATCCAAATAACCTTCTGATCCTATCACAATTCCGGTAATTTTGTCCTAGTTATTTTTTCTTTTAATTCCATTATATATGCATTAAATCCTGATTTATTTTTCCTTCAACCCTAAAATATTTCCATTTTTTTGTTTATCACTAGAAACTCTCATATCTAGCCATAGAAAATCAGACAGCACCACCTCCTTGCTTTCATTCTCTGTTTTGTCGCTCCACCAAAAGATAGGGTTCAGGCCGTATGATATTGGGCTTTGAATTTGGCCTAAAATCAAGCATTCAATAAATTCCTTTCTCAGCTATGTATCATTTATTTATTCCATGATTTGTTTCTTTGTACTAGTCAAAAACAAAAGTTTATAACCGTGGGCTGGTGAGCATTTAGTTTTAGCAATTAATTATTTCTAATAATAGTCACACCGTTTAATTTTTCCAAATTTGATTTGTAATTAAATATTAGTATTAGAAATTAATTAACATAAGCATCCTCTCCCTCTCCCTCTCAATCTCTTGCGTTGTTGAACTGTGGTGAGAGAAGAAAAAAATATTTATATAAATAAAGAGAATCCAACCAAGATCAAAGTCAAAACATCATCCTATGTCAAGCCGACAGATGTCAATATCATATTTTCTAAATTGTTTCAGGTGATTATTTTACCCCCAATATTATTTACTGATTCAAATATGTGTTTTATTTTGTTTAAATTTGTCTAATTTTTTTAGATTAATAATTAAATTTGTCTAATTAGTAACTTTTTGTATTGGCAGTTAATTATTTCTAAATCGTCCTTAGTATACCTTTCTATATGCAATACGAAATGGTCACCAACTAATTATAGTAAAAGTAAATCATAAATCCTCAAAATTCTGAAAAACAGTGAAATAAAACATAATCCTCAAAGATAGATTTTGCTTACTTCGTTATATCAAATTTTTGTTGTTGTTTTTTCCTTGCAGTGGAAAAACTCCAGATGAAATTGAATCAACTCAAGAAATCAGTGATAAAAAAATGAAACTTGAGTCTCAAAGAAAAAAAGTAGAACTTAGTAGTAGTAATCGAAATATTGATAAATTTGAGGAGCTGTAACAGAGATTCTTGGATTTCAAGAAGCGTAATTATTTGTAAGTTAATCTTAATTATGTACGATGTATATTTAATAATTAATGACTTAAGCTAGTAGAAAACAAAATCTTATTGTACCAGTACGAGTTGCCAAGTAATAAGCCCTAATTTAGTCCTTTTAAGCGTCAATTACCCGCAATTTCGCCTGAATATCTGTAATCTCAAGAAAGCTTTAATGTAATAAATTTAGCCTTAATTTTCCCTCCATTGTGTAATTGCGAAAGGAAAATGGCCTGAAATTAGATAAACAACTTATAATATATAATCCAGTTTTTTTAACCTAGAAGAAGCATTAATTTCTTAAAAAAATTGAACAATATTTTTTTACTTAATAAACAGGGAAAAAAGAGTTCATTATCAGAACCTAGCCCAAGGCCAAGCTCCTAAGGTAAAAGGAAAGTGGTTAACAAATTTTTCTATCCCATATTTGAAAACCTGTTTCCATAATAACTTTTCATAATGAATTGATTAATTGAAAATTTGAAAGTGATCAGTAAAAATAATTATCGAAAAATATAAGAACAACTTTTGTATTATGGGTGCAGTTCATGGTAATTACATGTGCAGACTCTAGGGTTTGTCCTTCAACTGTTTTAGGGTTTCAACCTGGAGAAGCATTTACTGTGCGCAATATTGCAAATTTGGTCCCTCCTATGGTACATTTTCTCCAAAAAAAAATCTTAAAAATTTGTATAATTATCTTGTAAGCAAATTTAGCATTAGTTTCTTCTTTTTCTTAATTATTAGTATAGGGCATCAGAGACAAAAGCTGCACTTCAGTTTGCCATCTGTACTCTTGAGGTATTAATATTTAATTATTCACCCCTTTTGGTTTTTAGAATATTATTGGACATCCCCATCATTAATATGACTGGAGAGGATAACTCAGAAGCTTTTAACTGTATAACAGTTAAATGTATTTCTTTTTGTTTCTTAAATTTAGGTCAAGAATATACTGGTCACTGGTCATAGCAAATGCGCGGGCATACAAGCTCTCATGAGCAAGAATAATAGCATAAAAGCTGATCTAATGAGCTTGAAAGATGATTTTAATTCCAAGTATAATTTCTGCTACTATATTTGGTTATTTTTCCCTTGATCTTCAACTTAATTATATATTTTTCTAAAATTATTTTTAACTGTGTGATTTTTCAGGGGCTTCATAAAAGATTGGGTTTCCATTGCACATAATGCAAAGCGAAGTACAAAGGCTGCAGCTGGAAATCTCAGCTTAGAAATGCAATGCCAACACTGTGAAAAGGTATATTATTCTATTATTCTTATACATAAATCATGAAAATAGAAAGAAAAACAATTTTTTCCTCAGAATGTTATAAGCATTTAATTCTTTTTTATTTTAACAGGAATCGATTAATGTATCGCTTCGTCACTTGTTAGCATATCCATGGATAAAGAAGAGAGTCATTAAAGGAAAACTCTCACTCCATGGAGGCTACTATAATTTTGTTGACTGCACTTTTGAGAAATGGACTCTCCTGTACAAGAACGGACGGGAGGGCGGCAACAAACATGTCTTAACAAAATCTTCTTTGTGGTCATAATTATAATCTTTCAAAGAACGCTTTTTTTATTTTATTTTATACTTTTCAGATTTGTATTGATTCTGATTTCAGAAGCTGTATCTTTTATTATTTGGTTACTTGTTGTTGGGCGATAAATATGCATTATTTTAATAATTCATGACTCTAATGGATTCACAAAAGTAAATGTGAGTAACTAAATAATGTGCAATTATGTGAAATTTCTTCAGACAAAATCGTTGTGACCACAAAATAGTTGAAAGTTCAAATTATCTATTGCACGCAGTCATTCGTATCTTGTGGTGGATTAACGTTAGAAAGATCATTGGAGCAAAGACAAAAAAAATTATGACGAAGAAACTAATGCCATAGACTGGAAGTATGTGAAGTCATCCACATGATCTCTTGCATGCATATTTTGGTAAAAGTCATCTGTGCTTACGAGTTTCACTCAAAACCGCTCTCAAAGTCTGAAAGTGTTAAAATGGGAAATAGTTTGAAAGCTTGATCGTTTTGGGAATTTCAATTTGAAACATGTATACGCTAGGAATTATACCAATTTTCTACCTTCGTAAACTTCTCTTATCAAGCATCTAAATTACGCCTTTGTTCTCTTCGGTCCTTTTAGATTTCCTTGTAAGCAATACACGACAATTCAGGTAATACGGATGATTGCATGCAATACAACAAATCGAATTCAATATTTCGTAATAGAAACTATTTTGCCTCAAAAGAAATCCCACGTAATCACACTATATCACACCATTTACTTCTCCAAATCCATTCAACTCATGCCCAACTAAACTAACGCCCATTTATTTCTCACCAAACAACAATAGGCTCCATGGATAAAACATTATAAAAGATACATCAAACATACAAATCTTTAAAATCAGACTCAATACAAATCTGCACACTATAAAATAAAGTAAAAAGTCTTCTTTTAAGACCATAAAGAAGAATTTTTAATGGCGTATTTGCTGCCGCCCTCGAGTCCATCCCTGTACACCAAAGTCCATTTCTCAAAACTGCATTCCACAAAATTATAATATCCTCCATGTAACGAGAGTTTTCCTTCGATCACTCTCTTCTCTATCCACGGATAGGTTAGCAAGTTCAGAAGCGATCCGTTAATTGACTCCTGTTGAAATAAAAGGATTAAATGGTTAGAAAAAAAATGTTTTTTTATGATTTATGTTAAAAGAAAAGGGAAATGTGATATCATGACGGCACTGTAGCACACCCAATCATGACGGCCTGGATATATACTGTTTTTTCATTTTTCAATATATTATTTTCTTTTCTATATACTGTTTTCATTGTTTTAGATATTTTTTCATTCTTTATGCATTGTTTACTATTGAAATTTGTATATAATGTTTTAATATACTATTTTGTTTTTTATATACTATTTTTAATGTTTACGTGTTTATACTGTTACAAAAAATGAATTATATATACTGTTTATTAGTTATATATACTATCGTCGTGATTCAGCATGCTACAGTACTGTCGTGACATATCGGGTCACATAAGAAAATGGAATAATCTTAATATACCTTTTCACAGTGTTGGCATTGCATTTCAAAACTGAGATTTCCAGCTGCAGCTTTTGTACTTAGCCTTGCGCTCTTTCCAATTGAAACCCAATCTTTTATGAAGCTTCTGAAAAATTATATAAAAATAAATTTAGAAAAATGTATAATTAAAATGAAAATTGAGAGGGAAAATAACGAATGGAGTTAGAAGAAATTATACTTGGAATTACAATTATCTTTCATGCTCATGAGAGCTTGTATGCCCCCACATTTGCTATGACCAATAACCAATATATTCTCAACCTAAATTAAAATAAATAAATAAAGAATTAAATTGAAAGTTTCTGAGTTAACATCTCCAGTCAAAAATACAATGGAGATGTCCATTAATTTTCTAAAAATCAAAAGGGATCAATAATTAAAATTCTTACATACCTCAAGAGTATTAACAGCAAATTCAAGTGCAGCATTTGTCTCTGATGCCCCATGCTAAAAATATAATAAAAAAGAGAAATCAATCCAAAATTTTCTTACAAGAAATAGAAAATTGTACATATTTTCAAGTTTTTTTTGGAGAAAACATACCTCAAAAGGAGGGACCAAATTCGCAATATTGCGCACAGTAAAAGCTTCGCCAGGTTGAAACCCTAAAACGGCTGAAGGACAAACCCTAGAGTCTGCACAGGCAATTACCATGAACTGCACCCAAAATTACAAAATTGCCATTGGTATTATTAGAATGGAATAAGAATTAAATTTCAGTTTTCTCAAAATTGAGTAATTGTAAGAAGTTATTATAGAATAATTGGTGAATGTTTTTCTTTTTACCTTGGGAGCTTGGGCTTGAGCTAGGTTTTGATAATGAACTGTGTTTTCCCTGTTCATTAAATGAAAAATATTGCTTAAATTAATAAAAAATTAATGCTTCTTCTAGGTTAAAAAAGCTGGGTAATGTATTTCATTAGTAGTTTAAGTAATTTTAACCCATTTTTCTATTGCAATTACATAACTGAGGGAAACTTAAGGCTAAATTTGTTAGATTAAATTGAGGTTTAATTGAGGGTAAATGATGCTTAAAAGGGCTAAATTAGGGTTTACTTTTTCGGCATGAACTGGTGCTGGTACCAAAAAGATTTTGTTTCCTGCTAGTTGAAGTCCTTAATTTTTAAATATATGTCATAAATGATTAAGATCCACTTACAAATAATTACGCTTCTTGAAATCAAAGAATCTCTGTTTAAGGTTCTCAAATTGATCGATATCTTGATTTTTTCTATCAACTTTCAATTTCTTATCGCTGATTTCTTGAGAAGATTCAATTTTATATGGTGATTTCCCCCTGCAAGAAAAAAAATGACAAAATTTGGCACTAATGCAATAAGCAAAACTATTTTTTGAGTTGTTTTATTTCAGTATATTTTAGTGTTTCCAAGAGGATATACAATTTACTTTTCTATCTGTGTAGTGAAAATACAATAACCAACATCAATTAACTGCATCTTTTATTTTTAAAATTCCGCAATTGTATTAAAATAATTGATAAGATCTTAATTTAGTTTACTGGAAATCTCTAGTTTGATGTAATTAGCTTTATATTTGCAGCTTTCCACTAATTACATCAACATACAATCCAATCAACAGAAATTAGACCAAATTAATATAAATTACAAACAAAATCAGAACTCACTGGCTTGATGCCTTAATTCTCATACTTCCATTGCCCCTCCTGCCCAGCTTCATTCCAAAATCATTGACCTGATCACACAAAAAACCTCAAACCACAAATCCTAAAAAAACCCAAAAACCCAAAAAATAAAATCTCACATCAACTCCTCCTGTCGATTTCGAATCGCCATTAGAGACCTTAGTAACGGTGTGCGAAACCGGAGCTCGGAGGAACGCGGCCATGGCGAAGAGTTAGGTTGTGGCTTCAGTAGAGGGATCGAGGGTTTGATCATTTGAGAGAGAAGAGAAGGAAGTGGTGCTTGTTTGACGGAGAAATCGAGGGAAAGAGATAGTTAGTTTATATGAAAAATATGGAGATTAATGAGTTAATGACTTTGTTAATTGATAAATAAATTAGTTTGTGAGACTTAAGATTGTCCGCATAAGAGATTTTGTGCGGTCAATTGCACTGCCCGTTTGGCTAAGAAATGGTTTGATTGATGATTTTATTTTTTTGGGAAATCTAAAAATGAACGGACATCGCATGTTCAAAACGAACGGGATGATATTTTATTTTTTTTGTAATAGTATATATTCTTTATTATATTTAAAAAAATGAATTTTGCATGACATGCAATACCAGGTCCTTTATTTTTTAGAGTAAAGTTTTTTTTATTAATTTTACCTCATTACAAGTTTTATTTATTTGGGCCTCATAAAAATATATCATATGACATTCAAATATTAGTTAGATAGTTAATGAAAATTTTAATAAATTATTAAGTAGCTTTAATATTTTTAATTTATTTTGAATTTGATTAATTAACTTATATAACACCTTTTTATGTAATTTTATGCGGAGTCTCTACCAGAGAAAAGAAGACTCATAATGGGAGATTGCAGGTGATTAATGAATTATTATTTATTATTTATCACGATTCCCAGTATTGTTGGAGAGCATGTGATGCCATTGGGTGGGTGGGTCAAACTGTTATATTACAAAAGTAATAAAATAAGAAATTAGAGAGCAGACTTGTCAGGTAAATCACAAAGGACAGTTGGCGATTTTGGCAGAGCATTTATTCAGATCTTGGCTTCAATGGTTTTTTTAATTTTATTTTATTTGATATGATTTTAACATATAATTTGATTTGAATCTAATTTTAGATTAATATAATTTTAGTTTGCTGATGATATTTAATTTATTAACGAACTTTAGTTTCAGTTTAATATATGCTACTGTTAATATAATTATTACTTTTAATTTAATATATTTAATATTGTTAGTATACAATTCAACAACGGTTTTCATTTTTATATCAATTAAAAAAAAGCATGTTTTTAGAAAATGGCTCATATACACAGTCTGAACCATATCAATGCGCATTTTATCACGGTTTTGAAATCATGGTAGAACCGTAATATCTTCATCCATAATAAACGCTCATATATATGATTTCGATTCTTTTTTATTGAATAAGACACAATTTGATTCTACTAATAAGCGTTATTATATGTGAGTACCTTACACGGTGAAAAGCGTGATTATATGTAAATACCTAACTAGTGGTGATAACTGGGAATTTTAGCAGGGTTGGAATAGTGGTATAATTAAAGGGAAATGAGAAATCACGATGGGGGTATTATAGCGATCCTTAGCGACGGATCGAAATTATATACTGTTTTCTTGCGTTTCTATATACGCTATATATTGTTTTCATTTTTTTTTCATATATACTGTTTACCGAATGAATTTTTATATACTGTTTGTTTTCAAATTATATGTTTTTATATACTATTTTCATTTTTTTTAAATATATATTGTTTTACCGAATGAATTTTTTATATACTGTTTGTTTTCAGTTTATATGTTTTTTCAGTTTATATATACTGTCGCTACAGGGTCACTACAGTACGTCTACAGTATCAGCTCCCATAATTAAAAGCTCCTCGTATGAGCCGTGCTTCTAAAAATAAATAAAAAATCATAGCATTATGGTTGGGTTTATGTTTATTTGAGAAATTCCAAATCTTGGTAAAATACTGTAATAATTTAATCAATAATTAAGTACGCATACTATCACTCATTCATATTTCTAATTGATATATATTAAAAAATTGTGATTTTACTAGTTTCTGTCAATATAATCAATGAAAGCATTGTCATAAGTTTGATCAGAAGTGTTCCATATTATTTGATCAAATTTCAAATCTAGTCCAACATGTAAGACTTGCATATATGTGCAAAACGAGCAGAATAAAATTCTCTCACTTTTTGCATATTGACTGTTTAAAAGTAGAAAGTTGTATTTCTTTTACTATAAAAAATATTAACCCATAAAATAAAATAAATAGAAGAACTAAGAACTTTATTTTTTTTGTTAAGTATAATTTTATTACATGTGTTAGTATGCCCTTTTGAATATCGATATATTATTATATATTCATATCTGTTAAGCATATTGTGGTTTTTTGGCCTGGCCAATAAATCTTTCTAAATATCAGATGAATTTTTACCTATCAAATGTACCTTTTGACCGATATAACATATATCGTTTGAATACCGTGTACCATTTTATCTGTTAAGTATATCGTATATATTTTATTTTGTTTAGTATACATTTTGAATTGTACCTAAATCAAAATTAACACAATAATAAACAAGTTTAGAAGGCGGAATGAAATGTCAGGTTAGCCCAAAGGAATACAGTTTGATCTAGGCTCCTAAGGCCCGTGTTCAAATGATTTGTAAGAGAATTATAGCTTTTGATTTGGCGGCCCGGCATTATATAACTTTAACTAGGCTGTGGCCTGTGTGTCACTAGCACCTTCAAATAAGGGAGATAACATATCAAAGTTTCCATACCAAGTACCAAACCTAACATTAGAATAAACAAATCTAGTGTTTTCGTTCTTAAACGTCAAACAATTTGTTTTCACTAATCACATCTAAAAAACAAACAGCTAGCTCTCTACCATCACAAGTTGTACTTTCAGTTTAATCCAATATATATTGATTATGTTTTAACCAGACTATATAACGTCCAGAAAATACAATTGGAATGACATCACTGAACAAAAAAGTCAAAAAAAGAAATTTATATACAAAATTTTAAAAAGGGTTTTAAGTCCATTAGTTGTGACTTGTTGCACTGATAATAATATTTTTTTTTAACCATGATTTTACAGCCCGATTCTGAAAAATTGTAGCAGAGCTATTGAATCAGAAGTTGAGTCTATCACAGAAACATGTGACATTCTTACATCAAATTTTCGAAAGAGAAGAATCAATGAAGCTAAAACAACTATTAATATTCTTCTTCTTTGAAATTTGAAGGGAGAGATGCAATAGAACGTTCACAGAAAATTAATCCAATCATTGGAAGTTAGCGACGATGATTCTACAGACTGAAGAGACTTTGAAACTTCTTCCTAATTTTCTTTCTTCGTTTCTCTTTCTTTTATTTCCTTTTGTTTTCTTTGTTTTTGGTAGTGTTTTGGTGATTTTGTATAGTTTTCTTTTCTTCTTTTTATAAATAATTTGTAAATAATTTTTATTTTAATAAAAATTGGACGCAAGACTTATGAGACTGTTCCAAATATTCAAAAAAAAATACATTGATAATAATATTCTGCACCTACACCATAAGAAGGTAGACTGAAATTAAATGGATGAGAAGTTAACCTAACAAAAATCTCTATTTTATTTCACAGATCAACAACTAAAGACTCTGGCACCTGGTACCTTCAACACTTCATACTATAAATATCAACACCTTCTCACTTCCAAACTCACAAACCTGCAACAATAATACATTTGCAACCTAAATTTAAACCCTTCATAACTTTCGTAAATGGCTTCTCAAGCATGGTCCTTCCTAGCTTTAGTTCTCCTCTTCACGACCATAAATGAAAGTTCAGCGGCTCGTCAATTATTGGACACAACAAATGCTGCACCAGAGGCCACACCGATTGCGATACCAAAACCGACTATTCCAGCTATTCCGACAGGTCTTCCCCCAATGCCATCTATTACTATTCCGAAGGTCACTATTCCAACAACAATTCCGACTACTCTGCCCCCAATGCCTTCTATTCCTACCACAATTCCCGTAACTATTCCTACTGTTATTCCAATTGCATTGCCTCCTATGCTCGCTATCCCAAATACTATTCCAACATCTATTCCGAAGGTTCCTGGACTTCAGATGCCTCCTATTCCGTTCATGGCTCAGCCACCCACCACGTCCAGCCCATGAAGTGATCATGCATTGTTTGCATCTGAGTGAACTTGTACTTTGCACTAGTGTGTGTGTAATATATATATATTTTTTTTGTGGTGGTTTTGTTATGGTTTTAAGTTATGATTTGTGAGCGTTCTTGATTGTATTTATATTATGCAATTCTATGTATTTTGGCTTCTCTTACTTGTTGTTGATGAGTTTGAATGTTTTTTTTTATCAATATTGGTGGTGCAACTTCAATTTTATATGGTATGTAAAACAAATTATATTGAGCAATTTTGCGGTTCAGTGATGACACTAACAGGTTCAATAATGACAAGATGCTTGATGTAATTACAAGATTACGATAACTAGGAGAATTTTCGCGCTACACTATGTTTAGCCTAAAGATGTTAAATAAGCAGTGTTGCAAAAAATTTCGATTTGGACCGATTAATCTCCGATTAGTATCAAATCTTTAGAAAAATGACTGGATTTGTTCAAATCTTTTTGAAAAATCTTTTATCCGATTTGGGCCGAATTTTAACATTTTTTTAAGATTTGGGCCGATTTTTTTTTTAAAAACACAAAAAGATAATATATCTGTTTGTACATTTTTCTTTCCTACCAGCGAGTAGAGAGAGAGAGAGAGAGAGAGAGAGAGAGAGGGATAGACTCTTCTTGTCTAGGGTTTAGTTCTTCTCTTTTGCCATTGTGCGACTTGCGATTTTAGTTGTGTTTTATTTGGACTTTGTTTTGATGTGTATGTTTATTTTAGACATGTATCATCTTATTTGAATTTGTTTTGATGTCTTTTGTGTTGTTTAGAAATAATAATGAAACTTTAACGTTCTATTTGGTGGATGAATTTATATTATTTTATTTACGTTAAGAAATTATAGTATTTTTTTTTAAATTTATAATTATAATATAATAGTTTGTATTAAAATAATCGTTCGACTAATTGCCGATTAATCCCGATTTTTTCCGATTAATCCGATTAATCTCAAATCCCCACCTCGCCGACCAAGGAGCGATTTGCGATATTTACAACATTGTAAATAAGACAATCTATTATGATATTTTTTAAAAATTTAATTATCTAACTCTAGTAATTAAAGATAAATAATATTAATGTTTATTATATAGATTTTATCACAATTTCTTACCTATTTCACCTTCACGTACTTCAGCGAGAGAAAATTAAATTGAAACCTTATCAAATATGGAGTTTGAAACAAAAAGAAAATTCAAATATATTTGAAGAATTTAGTAGATATATACACACTAAATTAAGAATCTCGATTTTTTTGAAAGAGAGAAAAAAATTATTTGTGTTTTAATCGGTAACTTCATTCTATTAATTTTCAGAGCTATCCAAAATGATGAATCATTGGGTAGAATAGGGTTCAGCAAGAAAATTCAAACAAATTTATATTTGAAGAATTTAATAGAAAAATATACACAATAGATTAAGAATCACAATTTGAAAATTATTTGTGTTTTAATAGATAAACTTTCATCTTCTATTAATTTTCAAGCTAATCCAAAATGAATATCACTGAGTATTTTCTTTTGCTTTTTCTTAATTTGTATTGTAATTGTTTTTTTCTTTTCTCTTTTTTTCTTTTTCTTCTTTCGAACTCCATCAAAAGATGGCTGCAATTGTAACTTGATTTGATTAATGGAGCTTGCGTGCAACGTAAGAGGGTGCCGCAATTAAAATAAAAAAATATCACTGAGTAGAATTGGTTCAGCCTGAGTCTAACTGATAAATCCATATAATTAGTATAAGCTATAGCGTGATCAGGCCCGGCCCCATAAATTTTGGGGTCCAAGGTCCAAAGTTAAAATTTATGCTGATTAATTATAAGAAGAAAATTATATCACATATATTCATTAGCTCAGGCGAGATTGCTGCTCCACAGTATAGGAGAGGTCGTGAGTTTGACTCTCAGTAGCCATATTTATGTATTTTTTTCTTCATAACTCTAATACAAATGATAAATAGCATATTTTGGGCCCTAAAAAAACGGAGGTCCCGGTCCTAGGCCTTGCGCTGGGCCGGACCTGAACATGATGTGACCTTCTATAAGAAAAATGATTATAAATGGCTGAAATAATTGAAGCAATGTGACACGATGAGAATATTCAAAGATTATTGAAAAATAAATTTGTGGTGTCTGCTGCATTAGTGCGTATTAGTATCGAACATGTTAATGCGGTTCGGTTAATTGAAGCAAAGATGCCCTTATATTCGTTTTACATGCAAAGTAATAATGAAATTGCGCCACAACACTGATTAAAAGCATTCAAACTAATTTACAAAAGATTCTAGATGCCAAAAGCGCATACTACATTCAATTGCAAAAGCACATAGAATATTCACAAACAATCGTCAAATACATATAATCACAAACAATTACAAAACATACAAATCATAACATAAACCATAGTAAAAAATAACAAAAAGCATAAGCAACATATATACTGACTATAGTGCAAAGTACAAGTATGAATCATATGCATGCGAAAAATGCATGAGTTTTCATGGGCTGGTAGTGGAAGGTGGCTGAGCCTTGAATGGAATAGGGGGCATCTGAAGTCCAGGAATCTTCGGGATAGATGTTGGAATAGAAGGAATAGTACTGGGGATAGCGGGCATAGGAGGCAATGCAGTTGGAATAGCATTCGGAATTGTTGTGGGAATTGTGATCGGAATAGAAGTCATAGGGGGCAAAGTAGTCGGAATAGTGACCTTCGGAATAGTAATAGATGGCATCGGGGGAAGAGTTGTGGGAATAGCTGGAATAGTCGGCTTTGGTATTGCAGTTGGCGTGGCTTCTGGCGCAGCTTCAGTTGTGTCTAACAATTGACGAGCTGCGAAACTTCCATTTATCGTTGTAAAGACAAGAACTAAAGCTAGAAGAGACCAAGCTTGTGAAGCCATTGAGGGATTTAGTCTAGGATTTTAATTTGGTTTGGAAATGTTTTTTTGTAGGTTTTGTGTGTTTAGAAGTGGGAATGATCGTGATATTTATAATACAGAAACTATTGAAAACACCTGCTGCAATAGTCTTTGAGTTGTTGATCTGTGGATAAAGTGGAGATTTTTGTTAGGTTAACTTATCTCATCTGTTTCATTCAAGGTCTAACTTGAACTAATTTTGTGACGTGTATAATGTATTATTATCCGTGTAACAAGTCACTAATTTTAATTACAGAATATTATTGCCCCGAAATGTGTTGTCCTAACAATAAAAATTGCACGAAAAAAAGAGTAAAGAACTACTTAATCTTTAAGTTCATGAAATAATTCATCCCAATTACCAAAAAATTAATATTTCAAAAATTGAATCTTAATACAGTTCTCGTTCAAAATACTTCTTTCATAGGATGGATATTCATGATTGTTTAGTGGGCGCTTACTAATATCTTTCACAGTATTTCTTTGTTCATTACGTATCAGGTGTTATGACATTGCAGTCCAACTCATAGGCCAAATGAAATTATCAGCTGATGGCATCACCACCAAAGTGCGAATCGTAATTAAAAAATATCCTGTGATTTTGTAGGTGGCATGATGAAGGGCCTCATAACCAAAGCATAATTACCAAAACACCATACGTACAAACGAGAAATTTTGTCTTTGTACCAATACATCATTTATCAATATTAGGAAATCTAATCTAAAAAAAAAAATTAGGAAGTCATGAGTTTCATCCTAATTCCTGAGTAGTCCTGGCAGAGATATATAGGGGATTAGATCCTCCAGTTAGAATATGTGTATGTGCATGTGTAAGTCAACTGTCAGATACAGATATGTTTAATTGTTCTATTTAGGAATGAAGTTATAAGAGTTTTTAATCCATTTTTTGTGGTAGAAAGTTAAATTAAACCAGATACCAAATGTTACATACAAGTAAATGAAAAAAAAGAACAAATTTAAATGGTTAAAATTTGAGCTCAATTTTGAGAAGTTAGCACTTGGTTGTATTGATCACAGAAATATTGTTCATTAATGAGTTATAGATTGTGAGTTCAAATTTTCATTGACACACGAAAATTTTTGTGCTAAAAAAAATCCAATAGGTGAACAAACTAAAATTTCTCCATATCTAGTCAAACTCCACGCTATAAATCGTTGGAACACGACGTGGATATCCATCATCTGGAGCGCTTCGAAAGAGAGAAATGCACGACATTTCGGTTGTTAAGGTCCTTCGTGAGTTTATTTTTCCTGCTATTGTAACCTTATTGATTGTAGTTTTAATGGTAATGAGTTCCAGTACGAGAGGCTAATATGTATATAATATAATATTAGGGGTTAAAAGCAAAATTCCCAAGACTTGATGTAAGTTGTCAACTTTATGTGGGGGCTTACTAATGCCAGCCCCTGGTTCCCTCTTTCGCAATCCGTAGTAAAGAAGTAGATCTGAGGATATAACCCGAGCTTCGTGACTAAATAACTCAACATATATAAGTTGTGGAGTAACTTCATTGAAGTATAATTTCTTGATTTTTTTTTCAATTACTGTTTTTTAATAGTCTTTTAATTTACTAGTAATTGCGTTCTAAAATTAACAACATATACATTTATATTAAAATAAAATGCAATAATGTTTGAAATCTACCAATAGAATTTAGTGACTGTATTCAACTTCAATTAAAACAACTAACAATAATTAGCATGGGGTCGAAATTCTATATTTAAGACGGCACCGTGTTCAAGTGAGCTTTAAATCAGGATCACCTCCTTTTTTTTAAATAAACTCACAAATAGTTAACAGATTTCTAACAGATTCCTTTATTTACGCATTTTCATTGCCAAGTGGAAGTTTGAAACTAGCGAACCAGCACTATCTCAATCACAAAACAAACGAGTGAAACAAAACTTTTGCCTAGTATAAGTTCCAAAAATAGTTAATTTCCATGTCTTTTTTCCTCATATAAAACCCTCTTCTATAATCTGAAACAAAAACAAAAACAACATAAACTCAAACCGATTAAAATAAACTCAATGGGCAACTTCAAATCGTCATTTCCCGTCCTAAAAAAGACAGCCATTATTATATCTTCAGACGGATCTCACCACTTGGTTGAGCTCCCCATGACTTCAGGTAAGGCTGCGTTCAGATTCACAGGAGGCAACTCCATCTGCGACGTAGAGAAGATGTTGCAAGATCATTTTCCAAGTCCAGTTATGACTAGACAAAAACTCCTGACTGGAAAATTCTACATGTTTTTGCCGGTGACCTATGCAGGTAAACAATTATCTGATGGACAAATTGAGATAGTGAGTTTGAGTATTAGAAGGTGGAGACGAACACATAAGAAAAGAAATCGTGTGGCTGACATATCAGCCGATAGTCTGCCCAGCTCGTCGGTTTTATGGGGTTTGTAGTGATCAATAATACATTAATCTTCAATGTTGTTCTCCTTTGCTAACTTTTGTCTTGGTGGGCATACATATTCATTGATATGTGAATATGGATATAGTTTGATCTTTCGTATTTTAGTGATGAATCTCTTCGGAAAAGTTCTTCAACTAGCAAAAAAAGAACAAAAGGATCATCTCAACCCATTTGAAAACATGACAATACATGACGTGAAGATCTTCTCACCAAAAAGAGAAGAAGATTAGTAATTAAGGCTCTCTATTGCATAGTTTCAGAACTTTTTTGGTCTCAAATAAAGTTTCAAAAATCTTCATTTATACCCAGCTCGGAAAAGCTTTTGACCAATTCCCCCTAATCATGCAAGACCTATGTTTCCCAACAAAAAAACTACCCTTCAACTATTGGGGTTGCTGCACTCCAAGCGATTATCGAAAATTTCTTTGAAGCCTCCTATTGATCATCAACTTGACCCTACAGGATTGGAGGGCTAAATGGGATACAGCCACACGGAAAATGGTATGTTATATATGTCGGTCATTCAATTTCCCAAATGACTACACAAGCAAATTGATGTGGTTAGAAGAGACTTTTTTTTGTAAATGAGGAAATTCAAAAGGATGATAATGGTAACTGGAAAACGATTTGTCTCCCAAAAGAAGTGGATTGGCCAGGTTTGCGGGATTTAAGTGTGATGAATGAACCGTTACTGAGCAGATGGTTATGGAAGCTGATGGAACAAAAAGTTCTACTATTTAACGAAATTGCCTAATTATTTTTCAACCATCCATTAAAAATGTTCAGAAGAAAATGGGTGCACTCAACCTCTCATGCAATAGAAACACTTTTTCTTATATTAGTCGTATGGAAAGAAAGATACAACTGCATCATGAAAGGATATAGCAAACATCATTGTTCAAACAAAATTGACTGAGCTTCACCTTCAAGAGACATCTCTCTATTATCGTAACAAGCTTTGTATTAAAATGCTCGCATGTTGTTAGTTTTTCTGATTGTAATTTAAATCTTGTGACATGTTTGTATGAACTTTAAATTTATGAGTTTTTATATCATGATTCAATTGCCCCCCACATATTGACGATGTTGTCAACATGATGTTGTCGTGAATTTATAATCTGTAAAACTCAAAAGCATCTTAAAAGTTAAATGACATGCAAGCATGTTCCATTAGTTTTTACAATTTCAGAGACGGATTTTTTATTTCATTTGAAAGGAAATTTTCTTTTTTTTTTTTTGAATAAATTGAGAAAGGAAGTTTTCTAAAATCATATTCCAGATAATAGTCAATGGTCATACCAGTTTTTCTATCAAGGGACAACTGTATATAGCCAATACTTAATTTTTTGAAGTTCAATGGACCACTATATATAGTCAATACTTAATTACAAATAAAAAAAAAATATTACCTAATGTTTAAAGAACTCTATTTTCCTACTACAGGTAGAGTTAATGGCATTCTCTAAACTCTCTAATTTTTCATAATCCACTTTGAATGTAACCATAGTTGTACCATCTTTACCAGTATCATAATCTTGCTTAATATCCTCAGCTTGAAAATGTTGCAACTATTACAAAAAATAAAAAATCAAACTTATAGTAAATTAGAGAATATTTGCAATTTAGTCCTTGTAAGATAAATTAAAGAATAAAGCATGAGTTGATAAATGAACATCGGGCTAATTTCAGGTATATCCCTTCAAAAACTCAAAATATCCAATTTGTCCCTCTAAACTGCAAATATCAAATTATCCCTCCAAAACTCAATTAGCATCAAAATTAACCCAAATTTTAGTAATCTGTTACATTTAATGGAATATTAGTAGACTATTTTACCCTCCACCTCATTTAACGGAATATTAGTATAATTTTTTGGACTGATTATTGGTGAAGTATCTTAATTGTAGCTTGTATAAATATTATTTAGTTTGTATAAAGAAAAATTCTGTAGTACCTTCTGTTGTTGTTTCTTTGTTAAATTGGTACAAGGGTATGTTCAATCTCTCTTGTAAATAACGGTGTAAAAATTGATTGAGAAATGTGTTGTAATGTACAATGTTGATGCTTTTGATTTTGGCCGATCTGTTGAAAAATGTGTTGTAATTGTATACTACTGATGTGATCTTGGTCAATGATTATGTTTAATGTCTTGTAAAAATTGTTCAATTTTTCTTGTAAAAATTGTTCAATTTGTCCGGAGAGTTTACTAGAGATGATTTTAATGCACAAAGGGTATTTTGGTCATACAAATTTATGTTTGGTGATTTAACTAGAGTTAATTTCAAATTACGGTTAATTTTTAATTCCATGTCGTTTTAGAGGAAAATTTTTGATATTTTTAGCTTTTGAAGGGACATAACCAAAATTAACCTAATGAAATACCTGGTGATAAATGGTTCCCAACAGATCAAACGGAACCTCAATTCCAACCCGGACCTGAAAAGAAATAAATAAAATTGCATATATAACAATATGACTAAATAAAATGTCTCAATTTAAGTAAAAAAAAAAGAAGATTACTTTGGGTTTGATATAACAAGTTGGGGCAGCTTTCAAGCATTCTAACGCAACTCCTCCATATGCTCTAACCAAACCTCCTGTGCCAAGTTTAATGCCTCCAAAATATCTACAAATTTTGCATACTAAACGAATTTAAAACTAGAATATATCGTGTGTTTTAGATAATTAAACTTGCTCATAATTATTTTGGAAAACATAAGCCAAAAAATAACATATTTCGTAGAGTATGTTATTTTTACAAAGAACTGAAATGATCTAGATTCTTCTATAAAGTATAGAAATGCTCATATATAAGAAATATTATGACTAATTACCTTATTACAACCACCATAACCATATCAACTCCAGATGAAATAATAGCAGAATATATCGGTTTTCCAGCCGTGCCAGACGGCTCTCCATCATCATTGCACCGGTACTGCTCTCCAATCTAGATATAAAGAGCCAAAAATGTCAAAAATAGTTAAAAAAAAACAACATTTGGAAATTTAATTTCAGCTTAAATTGGACAAGAGGAAAAAAAATGATCGGAATTACCTTGTAGGCCCAGCAATTATGAGTGGCACGAGGGTCTCTAACCTGAATCACAAACAAATTAAATAGACACCATCAGAAGCAGCATTTCTACAATTCAGTTTATCAGGGGTTTAATTCGCAATTATATTAATCTTACCACAAATTGTGGCTTTATCAGATACCTCAGAGAGGAAAGACATGGCGGATCTTTCGTCGGAAACAGGTCCTGCTATGGCGATGAACTTACTGCGCTTGATCTCTCTCTCGCAACTCGCCCTCTCCGCCAGCACCGTGTACGGCGTCGCAGAAGAAGAAGAAGCCATGACGCTGGAACTTATCCCTCTTCTTAATCGTGAGTGATATGAATGAGGGCGGAGGAGAAGGGCGGAGCGGAGGAGGAAGAAGCGGGGCGGTGAGGGCATTATTGTGGCCATGTAAAATTCGATCCGCCATGGGCCTGTTGTTATTTGTTGCTTCCATGGTTGAATGGGCTTAGGGGAATAGTTAGTTACATGGGGAAAATTTTGTCTAAAGTGAGTTTTGGGTCGTTTTATTTACATGGGCTTAGCTGAATAGATTTGCGATTTATTTAATGAAATTTTGAATGTGTTCATGTTCTGTGAAGATACTGTTGAATGGGTTTTAATTTTATCAGATAAGTTTCATTCTTGATTCCATGGTTGCCTTGAGTTTGTGCTTTCTTTGTACAATTTTTTGCTTAATTAAACACCGATTTAAGAGTATAATTAAACACTGATTCCTTTTCAACCTCTCATGGGCTCAATTATTCCCCTCATGCCAGCAATCTACTCTTGTAAATAATTGCTCTGACCATACCCCCATTTTACTTCAATCTTGTTCAACTTTTCCCACACACAAAAGGTTTCGATTTGAAAAGGCTTTGGTGACGAATCAGGAATCAAATTCAATAATTGAAGACCACTTAAATACTTATAAAGTGAACAGTTTAGAGGGACTTGAAAAAAATCTAGCCACATTGGGACAAAAATTGTGGGTGTGGAATGAAAACAGGAAAAGGAATTCTCAAAAATATAAAGAAAATTGTAAAAAAAAATCATAAGCTGGATTGACCAAAAAGCTGAAAAATATGAGTTATCTGAATTAGATAAATGGCTGAAAAGGTTTATAAAACAGAGATTATATGATTTAATACAGTTGAAAGAAGATTATTGGAGGCAAAGAGCCAAAAATAGATGGGGTTAAAGAAGGTGATCAAAACACGAGTTTTTTTTTCATAAATACACAACACACAAAAAAGAAACAAACTCATGATACTAGTTTTAAATGACCCTATTACAAACAAGGAAGAAATAAATCAGAAGGAACAAGCAAAACATTTGTTCTCATTTTATAAAAAGTTTATTGGAACAGATCCTTGCACCAACAGTGCAGATACAAATTGGGATTTTAAGAAAATTTATAAAAATGAGGAAATAGATTTGAAATTCTTGGATGAAGAGTTTAGAAGAAATGGATCTAGTAGTAAAAAAAATAGAAAAAGAATAAATCTCCAGGGCCTGATGGCTTCAATGGAGATTTTTTTTAAAAATATTGGTCGTTATTAAGAGGGGAAATTTATCAAATCATTACTTCTCATGGTGTTACAAAAGAGCTTGATGCTTTTTCAATTTCTAATATCACATTAACTCCAAAACAAGAGGGAGCTAGTATGACCAAGGACTTTAGGTCAATTAGTTTGATAAGTAGTGTTCAAAAAATCATTTCAAAAATGCTAGTAAGCATGCTTAAAAAAATCATAAACCAATTGATTTTCACCAATCAATTGGGGTTCCTTGAGAAAAGAGAAATTTCTGAGTGTTTTGTATTTGCAAGAGATGCAATGAGCTTTGCCCACTTCCATAAAAAACCATTACTTCTTTTTAAAGCCGACATTCAAAAAGCGTTTAATACCGTTTCATTGGAATTTATTATTAAAATCTTAGAAGCTAGAAGCAGGGCCGGCCACAGGTATTTTGGGCCCCCAGACCAACTTGAAAATGAGTAATCTTATTCAATAATTAAGGACTTAATTTTATTTGTTGAGCTATACGAAATGAATATGCAAGGATATGAACTTTACTTAATTTTAATCTTTCATGGGCCTTTAGTTGATTTATTGCTCTAATTTGTATTGGGCTAATTAAAAAATTAATGCTACTATTACCATTAAATACAAAAAAATAGGGCCTTTTAAAATTCTAGACCCTAGACCATGTTTTTTTTTCTATACTGAGGCCGGCCCTGGCTAGAGGTTGCGGGCCCAAATTGGTTCAATGGATAAAATACTACACATTAAATGGTGCGGCAAGAGTTTTATTGAATGATGTACCAGGAACGAATGTCCATCTAAGCAAAGGGGTGAGACAGGGGGACCCCATCTCACCGCACCTCTTCATATGGCCATTGATGCCCTGGCACGGGTGGCGGAGGCTTTAAGTGTGGTGGGTTTTATTGAAAGACCACTTACTAATACTAACGTCTCGCTTTTTTATGTAGACGACTCCTTATTTATGATCAAACCTGACATTATTCAAGCACGAAGGCTCAAGTTCATTCTTAACTCCTATGGAGATAACTCAGGATTGCGCATAAATTTCGAGAGATTGGAATTTATTGTTATACCAGAATCCACAACTGGTATCCAGGAGTTAGCATAAGAATTAGGTTGTCCCAATATAACATTGCCCTTTAAGTACCTTGGCTTCACCTTGCATTACAAAAAACCAACCATGGATGAGTTTCGTGAGATGATTGAAAAATTCGAAAAGAGATTAGAAGGCTGGCAAAGCAACCTGCTTAGTATAGGGGGGAGACTAGTTTTGATCAACTCCATCTTGTCTTCACTACCGGTATACTACATGCAAGTATACAAATTTTCTAAATGATGCTTAAATGAGATGGATAGAATAAGGAGAGAGTTCTTATGGAAGGGTACTAAGGAAAAAGGTTATAATTTAGTGAAGTGGACAAATGTAGATATGGGGGCCTAGGGGTACTTGACCTAAAAACATTCAACAATGCTCTATTGTTAAAGTGGATTTGGAAATACTACAATAATACAAGTGGGCTTAACTGGAAAGCTTTGGTACCTAATCTAGGAGAAGAAGGGCTAAGGAAATTAAAAAATAATAGAGGATCTTACTCCTGGAAGGATCTCAAGGGATCTCAAGGGATTGCTGCCTTACTTTCACCATAGCACTGAATTCTCAGTTGGCAGGGGACTGAAGTAAACTTGTGGGGTAGTAATTGGGGGAAAGGTCTCAAAGGTTACAGGCTATCTTCATTGTTCTCCCATGCAGTCACAGAGAGAACCACTATTGCGCAGTTTAAAGCAATTGAAGATAAAAGGGATCTCAACGCAAGAGTTGGAATTCCTGGCAAAAAGGGTAGCTGAGTTAGATTTAATGTAAGAAAGAGAGTCAGTAAAATGGAAATGGGATAAAAAGAAAATTTTCTCAACAAAAAATGCTAATAGAAACAAGATAGTGGGGGTACATACTAATATTTTTTTATTTTATTAGACACAAGAGCGCGACCTTCTTTTTCGGAGACTGCAATCCCGGTTATTTGATGAGCTAATGATTCTTCAGAATCGAGCAAATTTTCGAACTCCATCAATGATGGTTGTTGCGCCCACATTTGTATCAAGGTAACAAATGACGCATACTCTCGCTGAAGACCTCGAATAATATAACGCTTCATCCTCGTCTCCAAAATAGTCTCCTCCAGTTCTAAGATAGAAATCTCAGAACATAAAATCTTTACATTCAAGAAGTATTGAGAAATAGAGAGTTCCCCTTGTGTGCAGCTTGCCAACTCATGAACTCGTGCCATGTTCTTCTTGTTGAGAAACTATTCAAGAGTCCTCCAAATTTCAACCGCCGATTTGCACCTCATAATATACTCGAAAATTTCGTGTGATATCGATCTCTTTAACACGAACTCCGTCTTAGAATTAGCAATCGCCCACTCTTTCACTGCAACTTCATTAGTCACCATACAATCACTATAGATAATAGGCGCCGGTGTAAATTTTGTACCATCAACATCTGCCATAAATTCTCATCCTTAATGTAAGATTCCATACAAGTCTTCCAAATCTTATAATTCGAAAAACTCAAAACATAAACGCCAAGTTTACAAACTCGACCTTCGAACTATGTTGATATCGAAGTAAACAATATTCTTCTTCGCCAAGGTATCTTAAAAAAATGCCGTCTATCACCCTTATGGCTTTGGTACCATATAAAGATAACTCAAATAGTGCAACAATAGTCACACTAGTCTAAGATAAAACCAATAATAGAAGAAGAATAAAAGTACAAATTGATAAAATAAACTTTTATTATATAAAAGAGAGATTACCATATTTGATTGATATTTTGAGGGATACAAAAAATAACAAAACAAACTGCTCTATTTATAAGCTCTACATCCTAACTCTAGACCCTTCTAATACATGCATGATAATTAATATCAAACATGCATTTACAATAAATATTATTTTCATAAACTAAACAACTCCTAAAATTTCTAACAAGATGCATTGAGCAATTAAATATTCTAGGAGATCAAAATTTATTGAATAATATCTTCAAATTCAAATGCACTTTATATTTAACAAGAGGGCGAATTATAAAAAAGGATCCTAAGCTATGATGAAATTTTGAAATACAAAAAGGATATTGGTAAAAATATTAAGTTAGCCAAAAGTTGCTAACTCAAGCGGTATAGCTCAAGAAAATGCAAGTCAGCTCGAAACTCGCCATGCAAGTCGACCCGAAATTTAGCTGATTTTCGGTGTCCCCACCAATATACAGACTTGTACTAGCTCAAGAGAATGCAAGACGACCTGAAACTCCCCATGCAACTTCCTACAAAATGTACAATCCCAAATGCCCCGACTCAATGTTGACGAAATTCAATTAGTATTTGTTTGTTGGGTGTTAATTTTTAGTTATTGTGTCGTTTATTGTGGTTGTGGTTCGTTTTTGTTTTGATGAATGTAGGCTTGAGGTGGTTTTTGTTTCATGAGAGATTTCATGAGATGTTATGTATAGGCTTGAAGGTTGAGTGTTTGGTCTTTGTTAATGAATGTGGGTTGCGTTTTCTTTAGCTTTTAGCCACCTAGGTTTGCTTGTGTTAATATTGATGGAATTTTATACTTTTAATTTCTTGGATAGGCCATTAAGAGCCTTCTGTTATTCAAAGTAATTTTAAAAAATTATTTATTTATTATATTGGGCCTGAGAAAACTAGGCCGGGTTTAGGACACTAGAAAATATTTGTATGTATTAGATATACATCTTTTCCCCATTTTGGTACTAATCATAACCAGAATGGAGTACGCATAGAAAATATATTACTGGTACTGTTACATCATTTCATATTCATGACAAAATAAGAACATAATTAAGTTGATTCCAAAATATATAAATAAGAAGTTAGATGAGATAACATAGGATATGTTAAGAGTCGAATGAGTACGGCTCCCATTCACATCAATTGAAATCTCAAATGCTCCATTTTATGATTTTAGGGTTTTCATCGATTTAGGGTAGAATTAGATGTACCAAACGGGCGGGTTGGGTGAGGTTTGGATTGGGTCTCTCGAGTTCGGATCATTTATAATTTGGGTTATCTTCGAATTATGTCCACTCAGGTTAGGTCAAGTTGTATTCTGGTCTTATTTTGAATGGATTATTTTCGGGCTGAGATTATTTTTGGGTTGAGTCTTTCGGGTTCGGATTCATCTGGATTTTCAGGTCATATCGAGTGCGGGTCCGTTTGGGTTTACAATTATCCGCCTTCAGGATGTGTTAAATTTCATTTTAATTACATATATCAACTTTATTTTTGAAGATTGGTAGATAATTATTATTGAATGTATAAGAATTAAAAGTTGTGAAAATAACTATAGCATATTAGACATTAATATTGTGCTTTTAATATATTGGAGCCATATTTTCCAATATTTGTCTAAATCAAGGTCAGTTTGGGTGGACCTGTTTAGGTCTGGGTTGTAGGATGTAGATTCTTGGGTCTTGGGTTGTATTGAGTTCGGCTGTTCAGTCGGGTTTGGGCAATATCAAGCAATAAATCACTTCGGATTGGGTTATTCGAGTCATGACCGGGCGGGTTTAGGTCGATATGATTTTCTAAATTTCTCGGATGGGGTCGAGCGATTTTGGATGGGTCGGGACATAAGCCACCTTTATGTGAATTAAAAAGATAAGAGGTTTGAAACCTTCAATTACATCCGAGGTGAATTAAAAGGATAGAGGTATGAAACTTTCAATTACGTCCGTTGAATTAAAAGGATAGTTCTTTTTTCTGTATGTGGAAGGCCAGTCTTCACATGAGAAAGAGACTGGACTTAATATGACAGGAGAGAAGAGGTGCTGTCACTTTGGTTCAGACTCAGAAGGATAGAAAAACAGCTTAGCTTTAAGAAGGCTTAAGTACAAGCCTGCCTTGTTGTCTTTCTTCAAAAAAAAAAGGGGGGGATTTCATATTTACCCTTCCAAAATATCAAAATATCATATTTACCCTTCCAAAAATAAAAATATCATATTTACCCTTCTAAAACTTCAAAATATCATATTTACCCTTCTAAAATTTATAAATATCAAATATGCCCAATCCGTTAAGTTCATATTAATGTCAACAAGTTAACTATTTTTTAATTAGTAAAATACCCCTTCTTTCATATATGTCCATTGGCTTAAGGGGACTCCATTCGTGTTTGAGAAGGAAAAGAGAGAGACAGAGAGCACAAATAAATAGCAATCGTTATCTAACTGTTCTTTATTTCTCTATATATCTTTATTCTTTCTCAAATGATACATTCCTCTCATTTGCCCTCTCATTCTTAGGAGTATTAAGATTTGATAAAAGAGGATCTTAGAAAGGTTGTAATAGTATACAAAACTTTAGAACAAAAGATGTCATTCATTGAATATAATTATACAAAGGAATCATAATCATGCTATTATGTGGCCTATTTATAGAATTTAAATGAAATTAATTATTGGGTTCCTTTGCTCTGCCTTTTTTCTTATCAAGCACTTTCACAAATTATAGGGGTGTCTTAACACTTTTGTACAAGTAACTACTTTAATGAAGATTTGAGGTAGTATTAGCATGGCAATTATTTTAGAGAGATTTAGAAACATAAGTTTGATAAAGTTGGTGCGGTGAGAGGGAAAAAATACAACCAGTGGAAATTTGAAGGAACAGATAGAGGAAGCTTGAAGTTTGGGAGAGAAAGATAGATTAGAGGGGTAAATTGGTAATTCTAAAAATAGGTTATTAATCTTAATGGAGGAACATAGATGATTTTGTCTATTGAGTAAATATGGTATTTTGGACTTTTAGTAAGGGTAAATATGATATTTTCATTTTTACAAAGGTAAATATGATATTTTAGATTTTTAGAAGGGTAAATATGAAATTGACCCAAAAAAAAATGCAGATAATAAAGATAGCATCAAAAAGAAGAAAATATATCTCGCGTGGGTATCTTACTGCTGTACTTGTCTCTGATTAAACCCCTATCCATAATGTTCTTTCCACACCACTAAAAACATTCTAATATTATACTAGAAAATTTTACAGATCCAAATAAGCCCTAAATGCACCCCAAATCTCAACTAATGAAAATCAGTTGCATTATCGAGTTATTTATATAATTCCTTATTAAGGGATCAGGTCAACTAATTAAGCGAAGATATTTTGTTTTATTCTTATAGTTCTTATATATATATATATATGCGCAATAAAAAACATTATTTATCTAAACCAATACATACATTATCAAAAATCAATCCCTTATTTTGAAAATCATTTTGTAACCAATGCCAATAAATACATTTAACTTTAAGATAAGAAAAATAATATCATATTATTAATAATTATTAATTCTAAAAGATTTTCTTTCACCATATTAAGCCACATCACCTTATAATCATGTTTATTGGATTACAAATCTAAAAGTTAATATTTTGACACATCTCATCTAATCATGTCCATTGGATTAACAAATTTAAGTGTTTATATTTTTGACATATCTCACATATGAGCATCATATTATCCACGTCATCCTATAATCATGTCCATTGGATTACAAATTTAAAGATTGATATTTTGACATATCTCATCTAATCATGTCCATTGGATTAACAAATTTAAGGATTGATATTTTGACACATCTCACATATTATTATTATTATTATTATTATTCATCTTATCTCATTAAGCCACATAGCCATTTGATATTGATCATTAGATTGGATCATCTAAAGGTTAAGATTTAGCCATGTATCATCTAAACTCAAGATTTTCTTTAAATAAAAATTAACATTCAATCCATGTAAGAGTATATACGGTCAAGATATTATCTGGCCGACCCGTATCTATATATCCACAAAAAAGTTGTATCTGAATCAAAATTACCCGTATCTGGCATAATACAAATACATATTTAGATATGGATACATATTTTATTATCGACTTGGCTCCCAGATATGGATAATATCTATATCTAGATAATTTATTATTCAGATAGTATTCGTTTTCGAATATTTCACGCTATATAGAATATGTATATTTATACGGATGCATGTATGCTTATTTTGATTTTTTTATCATATTCGGATACATATTATCCATGTCCATGTTATTTTTTTGGTACATGTAAAGCTGTTTACGAGAAGGGTGTTATCCGATCGACTTGTATCCATCGCAAAAAAATCATATCGAAATCAAAATTATCCGTATCCGACCGGATACAAATACTGATTGGGATAATCTTATTCAGATACGAATACAGATTTGATTATCGATTTGACTCCGAATACAAATAAATATATGTATCCGGATAGTTTGCTATTTAGATAATATCCGTTTTCAGATATTTCACTTTATATAGATACGAATACGGATATATATTTCTTAAATATTGTTATAATTTATTAACTTTGTCATGACAAATAATTAAGTGTTTAGAAAAATAATACAAATACTCATCCGTTTAATTAAATATCTGAAATGAATCAGTATTTGTATTCGTGTCTAACAGTATCCAAACAGTGTTTGTATCCTCTGAACTATATTCGTATTTGAAGCTATCCACGTTCGTATCTGCATCATTAAAATTTTGAATCTTTGTTGAGAATGTATTTTGATTTTTCTTTATTGTGTTTATTAGAGTCTAATACACTAACTAGTATAGCCCAACCTTCAGTCCCACACCATATTGTCCTAAAAAAGGCTTAAACTTGGTTGGTACTAGTAGTTAATTCACTAACCTATTAAATTAACTCCAATTTTCATTCCATACTCAAGGTGGGACTAATCAACTAACCCCATTTTTCACTATTTGGTTCCGGGGTGTAACAAACTCCCCCACTTAAATTTTTGACGTCCCCGTCAGAACTAGCACACTATAGTACCCCCAGGATTTTGTTCTGAATACCATTTGTTAGAGTCTAATACATTAACTGGCTCAGCCCAACCTTCAGGCCCATACCATATTGTCCTGAAAAAGACTTAAGCTTGGTTGGTACTGATAGTTAATGCACAGTGCCTATTTAAATAACTTCAACTTTCATTCCCTACTCAAGGTGAGACTAATCAACTAGCCTCCATTTTCCACTATTTAGTTCCGGGGTATAACGGTATTTATACTATACTGTAAATTTTTGACACAATTGTCTTATTTATTTTTGACTAAATAGTATCACGTTGTGCAATAATACTAATTTCTATTATATTTTAATACAAATATTGTTATTTTTTAAATTATGGTTAAATAATTATATTATATAAATTTGGCGCAATGCGGAAGGATTTGCTAGTTTGAATAAATGTTTAATCATGATCAGTATTATCCTTTCTTATTATTTTTTCAGATCTACCACTTAAGATATAGAATACACTTGAAGTAAAAGCTTATTTGGCAAGATATGCTCTCTTAATTAATCTAATGTCTAAATAACTTAATTTTTCAAAGGACCTTCTGGTGTCTAAAAACTTGATATGAAAAAATCTATTTTATTTTATACATCTTAACAAAATTACCAACAGATGGAAAATGCAATAAGATGGTACTCTTTCCTTCATTCTTTCTAAACATCAATTAATCAAACATAATAATAAGATCCTACAGAAACAATAAACAAACCATCTTTACTTTGCGCAAGCTCCACTCCATGAATTAAACCAATTAATGATATTACATAATGGACTAACGGTGAATTTCTGTAAACAAACCATGGTGCTCCAGAGTTTTCTTTGGAGGCCAAGGAGAACGGAAAATAAGAAGTGAAGGGAAGTAACATAATGGAATGTGAAGACAACCACTTCTTGCTCCACAATTTTGGAGATATTAACCTCATCTTACACCATTTTTGGGATAACAAAATTTGAGTCCAACAAATAATACCTAAGGGAAAAAAATGTCTCATTTATTTCCTTTCCCTCCCCTTCCCTTTCTTTTTCCTTCATTAACCTTTAAATGAAGCACACCCTTACAAAAAATAAACCATCTAATAAGGCGGCCGGGCAGTTGGTGCCCAAATAACATCACTAGGCATATGACAACTATACATATTTACCTTCTCTTCCTCATACTGTCTATGCTGAACATGGTGATGGCCATGGCCATCATGATCATTTCCATGATGAGCATGTTCATGCTCATCAGCCTCGCCCCCTCCAGAAACAGACACAGAAACCGACATGTCATCCTCAGCAGGTAACTTGTGAAAAGTAGGGTTAGTAAAAGCAGCTGCAACAATCACCACAGTACCATTTGCCACAATTGGTCCAACGGTAGTGCCGCCCAAAATTTGACCATGAGGACCGGCCAAGGAAATCGATATATTCGTTCCATTCATTGCACCAGGTGCCAAAGCTGACATGGCAGGGGGCAAAAAGGTTGCAGAAATAGATAATATCTCAAATCTCCCTTGAAACCCTATCGTACCAATGGAGCCGCTGGTACCAGTTGGTTGCCGTAAAGTCACGTTAGATACAGCCCCTGTACCGGACAAGACACTGATACCGAGGTTTCTTCTGCGAGAGAAGCGTGAGAGAGAGTCTATTATGTCTTGACCATTAGGAATTTCCAACACGTGAGGCCTCATGGCGGAGGAGGGCTCAGAGTCACGTGATATTACCATAGGGGATTTTGGTTTGTTTTTAGATCCGGGCGGTCTGCCGCGTGGCCGTTTTGAGACTTCGACTGAAGATCCGTCTCCGATATGAGGGACGATGGCCAATTGGTGGTGTTGTTTGGTTTCTTCGTTTGAAGGTTTTGGTTTTTTCGTTTGTTCTGTGTTGAGGCTTTCTGATTCGTTGGAGAAGCATTCTCTCTTTTGAAGAGGAAGTGGAGGACTTGGCTGAGGGTGAAAGGTATGGAGAAGGGTTGTATCTTTTCTTTCGATGAATTTGTCTTTCATTTTTGAGGTGAGGCTGCTGCTAAATAGCAAGAAGGATGAGAGAGAGAGAGAGAGAGAGAGAGTGAGTATGTGTTTAGGGTTTGAATCCTGTGGATGGGAATATTTAATATAAAAGGGGGTTGGATTGGAGTTATCTAGTTTGGTTTAATAGTTGGACTTTGAAAACAAGCAAAGGGAAATAAAGAAGAAAAGAGGAGGAGATGGTGTGTCTGTGTGCAGATTGTGGGTCCAGATGGTGTGTGTTAGATCTTAGAAGCATTCATTTCAAGGATGGATGTAAAACGGAGATCCTAGCTGGTTGGTGGAAGGATGCTTTTCTTCGCAGTAGATACAACCCTAGCTGGTTGTATAGGCTTTTGCGATTTGAATAGAGACGAAGAAGAAGGGAAGGATTGAGGGGACGACAATGGCCGGACAGAACCGGGTTTGATAGACAGCGACAGGACTCTCTCTTTTGCTTTTGTCTTTTCAGATCTCTCTGTGCAAATGGGCCCTTACATGTCCGGTTATTTCAAAAGTCTACATCCTTCATTTTCTTTCCTCCAATTTCAAATACTAGAATTTTAAAAGGTCTTGCCCAAGGGTTTGTTTTAAAAAAAACAATTCTCACTAAATTTTGAAAATGGAATTGCAAATTTTATTGAAATAAGTACTCTCACTCCCATCAATGGAGTTATATTTTCTTTCGTGGTTAGGATCAAGTGGGATTTGGTTGATGAAGTTTGGATCAATTTGGGTTGAATTTTGAAATATTTTATTAAGATAAATCTTGTTTATAAACTTTAAATTTTTGTTAAGATAGAATACTAACGATGCAAAATCTCCAAAGAAAGTACTGGCCGCATAACATTAGTTACCATCTCTGTAAAAAAATTCTCGAAACCACTCATCATTTATTCATTATTTATAACTTTATAAGATTAACAAATAACTTCGAACAATGTCTTGTATCCTTATGAATGAGATAATTTTTTTTTTGAAATGTGAATGAATGAGATAGATAGAATTAGATATTGATATTGAATAGTAATTGTATCATCTATGTTAATAATATATATCTCTAATAACTTCCATCACACATGTATCTTAGCTATTGTTTCTCCACTAGCAAATCGAATTAGACGAACTCTACAACCACAAAACGTATTGATCGACTCAAATGAAAATATCACTGAGTTCTGACAACGAGCAGAAAAATTACTAATTCTGCAACAATGAAATAACGGGAGACATTATGGATAGTATGCTGTTGCCTGTTGGAGAATTTGAAAGAAATAAATGTTAGAATGTTTAGAAATATATGAAAAGTGTAATGAGTAGTGTTCAACTATGTTAGAAATGAAATTATAGAATGATTTGAATATTGCAAGAGCGGTATAATATGAAAATCTCTAACTTGATATATATTTGTCGGTTTGCCCCCCACTTACCATGATGCAGTCAGCAATTTTTGACTGTAGTGGTAAGTGGGGCCCACAGTTGAAAAAATTTGTTTTTAGTGGTAAGCGAGATTCATGTGCAGTGAATAAAAGTGAGAAGTGAGAGACAAATATGAGTGATAAGTGAATAAAAATGATAAGCGGGACCTCATATAGAGGCAAGTGAGGGGCAAATATGTGTCACTGTAGCAAGTACATATAATATATTGATTGAAATTAGGATGCAGTATATATTTTATAATATTTTTATCTCTTTGTAAAATACTCTTCTAATATTTCTATTTTTTTACAATCACCTACTATTACAAAACTCAATGAGATATGTTACTAACAAAGATACACAAAAAACAATAATGATTTGCGAAAAAGAAACAACAATGATAGTAATGACTTGATATTCAGTAATTTAAAAGGAAAAAAACAATATAATTTTCAATTAAAATTAGAAACAATCTTAGATAATCATTCTTGTGCTAATTCAACTTGTAGATGTCATATTTTTTTTATTTTCTCGGGTTAGACCTTTACTTTTTTCTTGTAACTTCTTTTTTAAACTATCTTGTACATATATTTTTTTCGTTTAATAAAATCTTCATAAGCAGTTCATATACCCCGGCTAAAAATCCTAACATATCAATCAAATATAATATTTTTATATGCAAAATATCAATACCTAAATTTGAAATTTAACGTACTTATAATATGATAAGTCAAAACCATTGTACAATTGCGATGAATTGCAGAGGGTATTAGCTCGGCTACTTCCTGAAGCACGTATGACAATAAAGAAGGTTTTGATTTGGATGAGGCACAGTGCTTTGACGGCAAGAAAATTCATAAATGCAATGAAAACTTGTAGATGGTACCGGTCCAAATAGCCATCCAATGAAAATTTCGACATTTCAGTACTAAGCAGACATGAATTGTTATCACTGGATTGAAATATAATGAACCTTGACTAGTTATAATTGCTCCTATAGAGGCCCACGAGAGCGAGAGAGCCAGCTAGGCATGGCTCCTACAATGAACGAGATGATAAAGCTCAACGTAATTTTCACTATTGGATTCCTTGCGACCGGCTGGATTTGAATTTTCCTTGATTTGGAAAGAATGCAGATGCCAACCACAAGGGGGGACCGGCGGTATGGACAATTTTACGTAGTCATGGTGTAGGTAGGATTACATAATTTCTACGTTGAGAATGAATACCAGAATTTCCCGAGGATTATGTTAATATAGTAATTTGTCTTGTGTCTGTCTTTGTACTTTTGATGGGGCATTATTTAAAAAAAAATATTATTTATGTATATCTTTTCTAAATAGAAAAGTCACAACTTGTAAAGATTACATTTCTAACAAGGATATTTTGTAGTTTTACATTACATAACAATCCCATCAATACAAAAACGAAAGGAGGAGTGTCTTGTCGACCCGGTCGAAACATTTCATTTACCAGATTTTTGTCTTTAAACTTTTGATGTGTTACAAAATTTTAATATAAACTAGCATAGTTTGAAGATTAAGAGTTAGACCGAGTCTACAAGTGAAGCCAGGAGGGTATGGGAAGGGAGGCGGATGGCGTGGTCCATATGGTCCATGCCTCTTGTAGTTAGTAGGCCAAATTGGAGAGAGAGAGAGAGAGATTGAAATTGAATGGGAAGAACATAACACGTTGATGGGGGTTGGGCTGAAACTAAGGAACTGGGGATGCTAAAGTACACCTGAGATTCACATTTTATTGTACATATGGTCCTGTAACTTGACAAATTTGGGAGAGAGTTAATCACTTTGAAACTTGAAAGTGAAAACAAAATTTAACAATTTTAGGTTCTACTAAACCACTCATCTTTTGTTTAGTTGACTAGGCACTAGGCAGGCTGCAAGCGCTTCACTTGCCAATTACGCTTGTTAAGAAAAGCTTTATAATTGATAGATTTCTTTTATCTTTATTGAAGTGATATGTAGCCCATTAAAAAGCTCAGGAGTGTACAAAGAATTTGTCAACCCGCCCAAACCGTCAGATCTAATCCGATCCATTTTTCGTATGTTTTGTTGTTGTTAGATCGGGTGCTGGTGTGGATTTTGAAAATCCGAGATTATGGATTGGGTCGTTTTAAATTGAAAATCTAATTTTATCCAATCCGTAGAATTCAAAGTTATATTATATGTCATATTTTAATCAAGATTATAAATATCGCTCAACGGCGGCCGGCCATCTTCAAACGACTACTCGGATTAATCGGAGACAAGATGAATTATCTTTTTAATATTTTTTGTATATTATGTATTAAAATAGTATCAAAACAAGTGGCCACAGACGATCTGTTTCTTTCTTTGGTGGCGTCTTATTTTGTTTCTCGTAGTCATGAGTCGGAGAGAAAGAGGGGAGCAGAAGGAAGGAAAAGTAGGACCGGAAGGGTTTGGCCCTAAATTGGGCCAAAGGAAAATAATAAAGAAAAGAAAAAATTTGTCAAAATAATGTGCTGTGGCGGTTGTTTGGTGTGGCGGATGATTAATCGGCATGTGGTAGCGTCATGACGGGGTGCCGATTAACTCAACTTTCAAGGCTTATTTTTGAAGGTTGGGGACCTTTAAGCGACTAATAGCAAATTAGTCGGCCTTCAAAGCCAATATTTAGAACATTGATTTTATTATTTGTTTCTTTTATTAATTTAAACTTATATGTTAAGTTATAGTTTTAATTTACATTCTAATAATTTGCAACTAATACTTACCAATTATAACTTATTTATAGTACATATTTGTATTAAATATTAATTAATATTAATACAACTTATATTCTTAATTTAAATTGTCATAATTCAAAATTAATACTTAGAAGCTATAATTTATCTAATAAACTACAAAATTTATAATATAAAGTTGCAATTTGATGATATAAATATAATTACGAGAACTTAGATTCATCAAATTTTAGCTTGATGATTTGTCATATATTAAAAATAAATTCAATATTTTTTTGTGTGTGATTTTATGCTTTGTATGACATGAAAAAAAGTGGCCCCACATGACTTTTTTTTAACTAGCACGAGAGTGAAAAATAATTAAGAAAAATAGAATTGGTTTAAGATTATTTGCAGAAATAGCTTTTTACTGGACGAAATAGAAGGTGTCCCGTCCAAAGGCTGGGCATAACAGTTGATTTTGTGTTTTCCATTATTAATAGGGGTGTCAATGGATCGGTTTCGGGTCGGATCCAGATAGTATCCACATGCAAATTCAATTTAAATTTAAAAAATCCAAATGTGAATCCATATCCATTAAAAAAATAAAGATCCATATGCGAATCCAAACTCATTAACGAAACGAGTTTCGGATCGGATTTCGGATCATGTCATCAAGTATTCAAGTTTAAAATAAAATTATAAATGAGTAAATCTCATAAGATACGTGATTTCTTACTCTTTTTTTCTTACCAAATACTCATCCTAATTAATTTATTACATCCATCTCATAAAAATACGTGATTTCTTGCCCTTTTTTTCGCATTTATTATTTTGTTGTTACATATACAAACTAGCGGATCTTTTTCAAAAATCCAAATGCGAATCCATTTTATTATCGGGCACATTTTTTTGATCCACATGCGAATCCATTCTTTCGAATTCAGATCGGGTTATCGGATTATAAATATCCATTGACACCCCTAATTATTAATAGTCTTAAACACGTCTTAATTAAGTTAAAAACATAGTTCCGCCTAGTTCCTGGGCGAAATAAGTTAAAATTTTAATTTTTAGCGTTAACTGAAAATTAGTAAGGAGACTTAACAAAAAAAAAAATTATGTATTTTGCCCAACCATTGGGTGGAACAAGCCTATTTCATGTTTTTTTGCTGAATTTCTAGGTGTTGTCTAGGGGCAAACACAAAATCCATTGGGCAAAAATCCAGGGGCAAACACAAAATCCAGGCGCTGAAAATTAAAATTTGAACATGCGCCCAACCATTAGGCGGAACATTATTTTTTTTTTAACTTATTTAAGATGTGTTTAAGGCTGTTAATGACAGACTGTAGCGAAAAACACAAAATTCATTGTTCCGCCCAACTGCTGAGCAGAACCCTTGAAGAGCTACTTCTGTAAATAATCTCCAAACAACGCTTTTTCTTAATTATTTTTCAATCGGGTACTAGTTTGCAAATGGCTTGTAACTTGGTTAAAACATTTATATGTGTAGTAAGAAGTCATGGGTTCAATTCGTGACAAACGTAATTTACCACATATTTAACAAAGTCTCTCAACCCAATGGGTTGTACATAAAATTGCCATTGGCAATTTTATCAAGAATCCAACATTCTTTCTTAATTTCTCTTAAATTTATCTGAATTGAGTTGAGTTGTCACAGATAGAGCAATGTACTATGTTGTAGGTATGTATGTTTTTCTCCCTTGGCTCTCTTTGTTTTCACTTCTCGCTCTCTTTGTTTTCATCTGCAACTTTGAGGTCTAACTGAGTTCTGATTTTACAATTCGGTTTTACCTTTACGAAAGTCTTGTTTTAACTCACTAATTTAGTTGAATTTTGCCCCTGATTCCAAATCGGAGTCTTAATTAAATCAGTTCATAAATTTTGAATTTGTTGGAAATTTATGATTATGATTATTAAGTTGAATTTGTTGCCTGGTTTTGAGTACCAAAACAAGATTTGATTCCTCCCCTCTTTTATTATAATTCCATATAAACAACTGTCCAAATTATAATAAAATAAGTCGAGGAATAGCTCTAAGTTGTCAGAACAATGGTCTCATTCCCCACGTTTCACCTGAAAAAGAAATAGGAGACAGTTGTGATAATTTATCCAAAAAAAAAAAAACACTGTATTTTCTCAAATTTATAAACAAAACACTCAGTTTTGGAATACTCAGAAAATTCACTTTCAGTTTTTTTTTTTCCAAAGAGCCTTAAAGTTCTCGAAAAATCCCTTAACTTTGAATTTTATTTAAAAAATAATTTGCATAATATTCCAGTAATGTATAAATAATGATAAATTTATATGTAAACACATTTTTCAAATTATTCATCCATCATTTCAAAATAAATATATGTAAACACATTTTTAAAATGCATATTTTTTAAAATGAATAAAACCCTAGTTAAGGATTCATTCAAGCATAAATTTTCAAAATCAGTATTACAAAGTAAAATAATGTAGTTTGTAACTGAAAAATTGGTATTTTGTTTTATGTTGTGCATTATTTTCACATGAAAGGCTTGGAATAGGTTATAAATATCCTTCACCACATGAAAAGACAAAAAAATAATAAATAAACAACGAAATAAATAAAAAACAAATAAATGAGTAAATAAATTAAGGATATATAGATTTTTCAGCATGCTCTTAGCTGAATCATGTCAGAATTTCTCAGGCCAAATGGCCAATCCGGAAGAATTTAAAGGTTTTGCAGCATGCTCTTTTAGAGCGCAAACCATGCAAAAGTTCTTTAGTCACCTAAATTATTCAAACACCATTAATAATTAAAAAGCAATAACAAAAATAGAGAAAATAATATGTCAAGTACCAAAGCAAGAAAGCGGGTGAAAAGTCCAGTGGACTTTCTGAATGAGCGGTATCATATGTATGTGTAATACACTGAATAATCACATTTAAAAAACACCTTCAAAAAGTTTCTAGGACCACACCCTATTCACAAAATATCACAAAAATTAATTAATTGATTAATTTATGTTCTCAAAATAAAGCATAAAACAAAGGGTCATTATTTTTTTTTTAATTGCAACAAGGGGTCATTATTGGATTTGGTTAATAATATTACTCAAATTTTAACACGATGAAAATGACATTTTTGTAATTAAGAATTTATGAATGGTTTTTATTGCCAAACTTGCATTGCATTCTAGAGCTGGCAAAATCTGACCCGACCCGAAAAACTCGCCCGGCCCGAACCCAAGTGACCCTAATGACCCGAAACCCGAATGACTCGCCCAATCTGGCTCGAAAATAAATATATTTTTTATCTTAATACCCAAAAATTTCAAAATTGAGTATCTGGCTTTTTCTCGCATAATTGATGTTAAATACTGACCAGAATGATTCAAATGAACTGAAATATCAATTCGGATGAATCCGGCCTATAATCCGACTCAAATGATCTGAAATATCAATTCGGATGAATCGGACGAACTCTAATGACCCGAAATCCGAACGACCTGAAACCCGATTTGACCCGAATCCGAACTTGACCTGAATGACCCTTAATGCTTTCTATAGGGGGTATAAAGTCGTGTTAAGATATTGCATCTTTTACTGACTCTTTGAAAAATGGCCGAGGTTCAAATTTATTAAAAAATGTTTCATTATCTTAAAACATTCGATGAAGATTGATTTTGAGAAACGAATGCAACAATTCTTAACAAACAATCAGTTAAAAAATATGAAAACGAAATTTAAACAGGAATCTGGAAGGAACTAGACTCACAAGACTGAAAAAATATTAAACATAAATCTAGAAGGAATTAGACTTACGGATCGAGAGATTGAAAGAATAAGAGGCTCCTCGATTCAGATCTGATCTTTTCTTTGGCGGCTTTGAAGTAGAAATATTTCTGCCGTGAGAGAAATTGGTTTTTGGAATTAGTTTTGAAAGAGAATAAACTTGTTTTCGTTTTTGTGGTTTCTGTGAAATTGGGGAAGCGATTATTGCACATTCCTTCACTTCCTGTCATGACAAAAATAACAATATAATATTACAAAATACGAAAATGAAACTAACGAGACTGCAGCTGAAAGAATATGTTCGTACATTTAGTTGAACTGGTTTTATTTTAACAAAAATAATTAACGATAATTACCAGATTTAAGAATTTACTGGGTTTCAAGTCAAATTGAGAAAAAAAAGAGAACTAAATTAAAGCATAATTGCAGAAAGTTAATGGAGGTACAAACTGAATCTTCATTGTAACGAGCAAAGTACCATAGTATTTCGAAAGAGTAATAAAATATGACCTCAAAATTACTTGAATTTATAGTATCTATCTCCAACAGCCGACAATACAGAACCAGAAAAGGCCTGAAAATAGTAAGTAGAAATGAAAAGTATCCAATATATTTCCATGGACATTCTCATAGAATGAAGTTATAACTATCAGAACTGATGAGCTATTCCATAATTGTTGTTCTGTGGAATAAGAGAAAGAGATGTCCTGTGGAATAAGAGAAAGAGATATTCTGTACCTGGATGTAATGGTGAAAAACAAGAGCTTTAATCTTCAGATTTGATGTCGATGATTTATCCTTCAAAAATAGTAAAAAGTAAAAAAAATATATAAAGCAACGAAGGAGTCAAAAGAATACTCAGATTCAACTTTCAAGCAATTAGTTCTACACGATTGTATATGAAAATCTTTTCAAAATGGCGCAGGAAATTTCCAGAGATTAAAATAAAAGGATATATCAATGAAAAAAGAGGCAAATATAGAGAAGGTCCCAACCTGACAAACAAATATTAAATAATAATACAAAAATGAAAAAGGCAAAAATTAACTCTTCAAAAAATTGAAAAGAAAAATGAAGGTGTAATTACATGCTGACCTCAGTATTGGTAGATTTCTCGCGTACTGCCTATTTAGTGATTTAATAATCTTTGGCACTTCTTGCTTCAACAACAATCTTAGGCTGTGAATTGCCAAAAATAGAATAGGATTATGATTATGACTTTATTTTTCTAATTCTTATAATTGAATATGAACTTAAAATTAACAAGTCAATAAAATGAAAGAAACTTGCCTTGATTCATTCATGTCGGTTTCCCTTAGCCATGTTCCCAGTTTGTCTCAGCAACTCAATAAACCTATTGAAAATAACCATTTGATTGTATTAAAATTCATTAAAAATACGTTATTATGAGATTTACAAAGTTCTGAAATAAAATATTTTTAAGGTGTAATATAATATTGTACCTTTAATTCACTTCTCTCTAGCCTTGAATCTTCTTCTCTATCATCTTTGAGCGAGCATGCACAAAACAAACAAAACAAATGTAACTAAGAAATAAGCCTAAATAATAGAAACTTTGGTTCTTAATCTTCTCTGTGTGTTTACTTGGGGTAATTATAGTTACAGATTGGTCTGACTCGTCATTCATTTTTGACTCTGTAAAAGATATATTGATAAAATTAATATTAACAAAATTAAATACCACAAAAATTAAATACAAGAAAAAGATGTAAAAGCCTGGATGAAAGAATGTAATTCCGCTAAGAAACTCTTGTAAATGTATAAAACAACTGTATAATAATAACTAAGTTGATATTGAGAATTGAGACACCAATCATAAAGGAAAAAAAATCAAATCAATATAACCAATCAGGTCCTTTTAGTATTATTTACTCAACATATATAGTTTTATTTACTCAATTTTGGCCGGTACATCAAAGTTTCATTTTTCAAAGTAGATCAAAGTTTCATTTTTGGACAGTAAATCAGAATTTCGTCATTTGATTGTGAATAGAATTAGAAAATTTTAATTTTAATTGTAATTTAAATATAATTGTAATTGTAATTGTAATTTTAATTTTAATTAGAATTTTAATTGTTATTTTAATTTACCTTGCTACTGATGAAGCCTTCTTCCCATCCAACAGCCTTTTTATAAATGCTGATGCCTAAAATAATTAATTAAATAATTCATTCATCAATAAAAAAGAAGAAAATTGCATTATGAAAATGAATTATAGAGTAGTAGTAAAGGACATGAGCTTATTATGATTGGCTCAATGCTCAATTGGAGCTTCAAGTGTGCTAAGACATGATATTTCTGAAGAATAATGCTGGCACAAATTTCAAAGCGATGCTTTAACTGTCTTATATATAAAGGGAAATTTGGAAAAAAAAATTGCCAAAAATATGCCTTATCGGACATTGTGAAAAACTCCCGGCCATTAGACTTAGAGTGGTGTTTTTGCATTCCGCAATAATGCAGGGTCATTTTAGCAATTTCAAACAAGACAGGAACGTTTTTGCAATTTTGACATAATACGGGGATATTTTACCAAATTTCTTATACAAAAATTATGTGAGACGTTATAATTATAATTAATATTATAAAAATTTACCTGAAAGTAATAACTCCCATGGCCTGCGTAGCTATTGTAGGCTTCAGAATACATTTGAAAATACTGTCAACAGAAATATTACAAGTCCACTTACGATAATATAATGAGAATAAAAATTTGAAATTACTGGTCACAGAAATAATACAAATCAATAATTTAATAAGAATAAAAAATAAGAATAAAAATATGTTATGATAGAGTAATCTTATATAAAATCACCTGTAAAATGCTCTAAGTGGCACAAGCGGCTCCAAGTAGATTCAAACAAATATAGGTTAGGACAACTGATTTGCCTGAATAATTCGCACAAAGATTATCTATCAACCTAAATAAAAAAAGAAAAAATATATAAAATTAATCAAGAAAGTTATAATTAATGAAATATTAAAAGAACTAAATTAAACAAAAACCTTTTTCTGAATTTGGAAAAGGAGCATGATGTTGTCATCTGTCACAGTAGTGCCTCATTACTTGTATTTGCTATTATAGGCTGCAAAAAAAAATAAATAAATAAAAAATAATAATAATAATAATAATAATAATAATAATAATAATAAATTAAAGGGAAAAAACTGGGTGCCTCTTCAATTTGTTAAAAAGGTGCTAGATTTGTGATCAAATTTTTTTGTACCCGGCTGAAAAAAAGAAAAATTGGATATTCAGAGCTGTCAGATTTGTTCATGATCTATTTTAAACCCACCAAATTGTGGGTCCATGTAGTACAATATGGACTGTACTGTATGAACCACAATAAATTAAAAAATGTTGCCCGATTAATTCAATTGCTATGCAGCCATCAATCCATTTTGTTCTGAAAATGATAAAAAATTCAATAAATAAATGTATATATATTGTGCATGTTAAATAAAGTGAGATAAAAATTAAAAAAATTGACTAATGACCTGAATAGGCAAATGTTGTTTACGATGAGAAGTTTCATGGAGCTCCCTGGTCAGATGTATATCTGTTCAAAAATAGTGAAAATATATTTACTACATCCACATAAACAGAGAATCATTCATGCATAATAAAAACAAAAAAGTATTTGAAAATATTACAAATATTTAATTAAAAGTCTGCCAATCTTAAGAAATAACCTTTTTGTTCTTTCAGAATACTTATTCCACGTGTATTTGTTCAACCAGAAGAAACAACTCTCGCTTCCCTTCAATAAGTATCCATCATGCTCTCCATTAATCAATTAAAATGACAAAAAAAAAGAAAGAAACATATCAGTACATGAAACAAATTTGGTAAATTAAATTAATAAAATAAATAAATTTGATACCTCAGCCGCCTCAAATTGTGCATGGCGAAGAAATGAAGAAGGAAGAGAAAGCTTGACTTCGATCTGAACTACGAAATTCAAGCAAGCAAGCCAAAGTAAAATGAGTTAACAAAACAAATACGTTTCTAAACAACATATCCAAAATTCATGAAACTGCTCTTAAAAGCGATTAAGTAATTCCTAGTGTGAAGCAGGATCGAACCATGCCGTATCTTTTCAAGCACATACTGCCTCTGATTATACTTGCCGGTATCTTTTCAAGCAGCCATCAATCCAATTTTTCTGAAGATAATAAAAAAACTAATTAATAAATGTGAATTTTTTGTGCATGCTAATAAAGTAAGGTGAAAAATAAAGAAAATTTAATGTTAACCTGAATGGTCAAACCTGCTAATAAAGTAAGGTGAAAAATAAAGAAAATTTAATGTTAACCTGAATGGTCAAACCCTGTTTCTAGTGACAAGTTTTGCTCTCGCTTCCCTTCTTATGTCTTGAATAAGCATGCATCATGCTCAACAGACTCTCCTTTAATCAAATAAAATGGAGAAAAAAAGAAACATAAGTACAAGAAACTAATCTAGTACGTGAAATTAATAAAATAAACAAAATTGATACCTCAGCAGAATAAGCAGTTACACCATAGATAATTGATCTAGTCATTTCACCATTCTTCCTCCTTTGAATAGAACTACTAAACTTCTTTGCCAAATTAGTTATCTCGGTCGGATTAAGAAATGAAGAATAAAGAGAAGCCAGTTGACTTCCATCAGAACTCCGCCAAAGTAAATAGCTTATAACTGTGAAATAAAGAAAAGAATTACAGCTTATATAAGCACAAAGAAATTAAAGTAAAAAGAGAAAATATGGCCAAAAATATATCACAAAAATTCAGAATCAATTGACAATCGTCAACCTTCTGTGAAGCAAGAACCAGACAAATCCAGGTCAGCTCCAATCAATAATCATCACTCCTTTTTGACACATCACCCCCTCATTCTCATATGGTATCACTACATTTAAGGTATAAAAAAGTTTAATTATCAACCGCATAATGTTTTACATAAGAAATTGAAGAAATTAAGAGGAACATTTAATAAATACCTAGTGGAGAAGTAGGATTGACCTGGTTTTATCCATCTCGATTCTGTCGAGTCACGGCTTCTCTCAGTTCCTACAAATTTCAAAAACAATCCAAATAAACTATTATTCATAAAAATTCAAATAAATAAAATAAGTGTCAAAATTAGAAAATAATCTTTTGAAGAGAATTAATCAAATATTAATTATCACATTAAATTGAATCCTTTTTTCAGAAGCTTAACTTGAATGCTAATTTGTCTTTCTTTCTCTACAAAAGAAATAAGCAAACAGTTAATAAAAAATAATGAATTAAATGTAAAAATTATTAGAGTTAAATTGAAGGAAATTAAATTTAACTTAGCTGGTCAACATATAAAGACTTGGAGGTGGTTAAAAGTTAAAACAAATCCATGTCATTTTTTATCGTAGACTCTTGCTTGTAAATGAATTTCCCATTTTACACTATAACTTCATACGCCTCTCTTTCTGTATAAAATAAAAAATAAATTATATTAGATCAAATTACAATTTTATTCAGATTAATAAAAGTAATATTTTTCATGTTTCTTTTTAAGATAGAGATAGATATGAATCGGTGTTTAATGGAATGAAGAACGAGATCAAAGGTTTATGTTCTAAGACCAAAAAAAAACTTAATATAAATTTGCACTAGAGAAAAAAAAAAGAATTAAACAAGAAAAGGGCAAACCTTCTGAACATGTTTTTGCATCTGCCAGCTATAACATCCATAATGAGACCAACTGGAAAGGATTCACTGATGACAAGCAAGCAAACTAGGTCCAACAATTCTATCAAATTATCAGCTCAACCGACCCAATCTGTAAAAATCAAAACTATATATATTAATAAATGCGTGAAAAAATAATGAAATGTAGTACCAGGTGAAATTACTGCTAAGTAAATGATAAAATACAGGGATGTTTCTATAACGAGATAGCAGTTGAATAAAAAACCTTCTATACTAACATTGATATATGTTGTATAGAAAGCAAGAGGGAATGAAAGAAACAAAGAACAAATAACTTATCTAAACAGTTGAGTAGGAACAAGTTCTTCAATGCAGATTGTCATCAAGCACAATTCATTACTCTCCATCATTTGTATGCACGCCTTTTTGCTCTTTACATCCTACAAAACTCAAAATTAAACGTCAAAATTAGAAAATAATTATTTTAAGATGAATTAATTCAAATAAATTAAATAAAAATTAATAATAATAGGTATCACATTCCCTTTATTTCTCTAAAGTTGGTCGGTCTCTAAAAAGAATACTTAAATAAAATAAGCTAATCTAAATAAATAAATTATAAAAGGACAAGAGTAAGAAAAGTTTGTCGCGTCTTGTAGTGAAATGGGCATTTCATCGAGCATCTAATCATCATCATGGTCTTTAGCCTTCTACTAGAGCACCCCTTTTTCCTTATATAGCGTTTGCTTACACTCAATTTGCATCATCACTTGAGTGATTATTACATAAAAAAGTTCAAGATTCTAAAGTACTTGTGAAACGGTCACAATCAAATAGAGGCGAACAAAAAGAACTTTGTTTTCTTCATTGGTTTATTCAATGAGAACAACACAGATGTAACTAAATATGAAAGAAGATTACCTTTTTACTTTGAGAGTCTGGTATGTATATGAAGCCCAAAGTTGGCAACTCCTCTCTTCCAACTGATCACTTGAAAAAATATTTGGAGAAGTGAATAACACAAGTATGTGAAAAGGACAATAGGTTATTATACTTGCCGTAATGCTGACATCAGCATCTGTCCGGCTGAGGTCAGAATCTGTCGTACCGTCCACTTGCACAAATAAAATCGCTCCAACAATTGAATTGCTTAATGGTAGCCATTGATCCAATTTGTTCTGAAAATAATAAAAATAAATAATAGATAAAATAAGATATTTTGGCATGCTAAATAAAGTACGATAAAAATCAAGAAAATTGAATAATAACCATCCTTTTTCTGACAAGAAGTTTCGGGGTGCTTCTGGAGCTCCCGGGCCAGATGCAACTCTATTCAGAAAAAAAAAGTGAAAAATATATTTACTACTTGCAGAAAGGATATTTGAAAATATTTGAAAATATTAGAAATATTTAGAAGTCTGTAAACCTGAAGAAACGTAAAGGATTATTAAACAACGGATGGATCAAGCTCACATGAACGGATCCACAGACTTTTTGTTATTTCAATTTTGAAACAAGCTCGCATGAGTAGACAAAAACCCCTGAAATGCAGCTGTGGCATATCGTTTCTACATGAAAAAATGAGTTAACAAAAAAAAACATTTATACACTAAACAAAATTCAAGACACTCAGAATTGTTACTACTCTTAAAAATGATTAAATAATGCTTATAAATACCTAGTAGAGAATCAGGATTGAACCGTGCCGATCAGAACCATAGTGTATCTTCGATCCGTCTTGAGTCACACAGCTTTTGTCCACTCCTACAGATTTCAAGAACTATAAATCAAATCAAAATTAACTAATTCATACTAAACTGGTAAAAAAAATGAAAATGCGAAATTCAAAACTTTAACCTGTTGGGCTCTGTTAAAATTTAATATCCAACTGATTCAAGGCCTTCAGATCCGACGCAAACGGCGCATAATGGTATGGATAAAACCTACAAAAAAAAAAATAAAACAAAATTACAAATATTCTTTATTAAATTATGAAACATTTGAGGGGGTAGAGGGGGAAGTACCAAGTCCAAGAGCAGACGCCTTCGTAATAATAATTCATGCATGACCCAACGTAAACCCTCGCTGTATTTGAGCACCACATCTCTCTGCAAAATGAACACAATCATAAATTACTCAAAACATAGAAGGGCAAAATTGACAAAAAAAATAAATAATACAAATAACTTCAAAAACAATAACTTAGCTCGTGGCTCGCATCCTATGGAAATCCCAGCCCACAAAACGATCCGTCACGAGTTTAGCGAGTGCCTATAACATAAAAAGTAAAAAAGAAATTAGAAGAGAATACATAAGTAAAATAAGCTAATAATCCAATAATAAAATTATGAAAGGAGTAAAGTAAGAAAAAAGTTGTAGTGAATAGGCTGCCACATCTTGTTTGCACAGATCCCGATGCACCGACCGCCACCATCCTCCTGCGCGGTTCTTGATGCGCGCCAACCTACAATGCAACAGAAAAGGTAAAAAAAGGAATTAGAGCAGAATGCAAATGAAATAATTATCTAAATAATTATAATCATGAAAGGAGAAAGTAAGAAAAAAAATGTTGCATCATGTTGTTGTGAGATAGGCGGCATTTCATGAGCATCTCTTCATCAATTTTATCATTTGCTGATGATAGCAGAAGAAAATTGCTACTTTTCGAGTTGTCCCTGAAGAAAAAAACATATAATTTTTTATCACTTAATCAACTCTGATATAGAAAAATATTAGAAAAAAATAAATGCAACATGATAAATAAGCTTATCTTGTGGTGACAAGTCAGTCGAGGCAAAAGGGCAACAAGCTGAAGAACATTTAATGAGCAAGAAAGATCATTTAACATCAACTCTCTGTTTCTCTCAAGTTGTTTTTCTGTGCCTCCACACCACCTTGCACATATTTGGTTTTTCAGATGCCTATTCATCAAAAAATAAATTAATTAATTAATATAATAAATAAAAATAGAAATTGGAGATTATACCTTAGAAAAAAGCTCCTTCTCAACACTGTCCACAAGAAAAGTTCATCTAACAATTAAGAGACAAATATTAAAAAATAAAATCATATATTTAAAATAACATGAACAAATTTAAAATAACCTAGATCATATCAGTTCAATAATTTGAAATATCACCAAAATGTCCATCTAAAAGCATTAGACCATCTCTCAAACTCCGATACAACAGTAGCAGCAGATGATCGGATCAATTTTTGACGATTCTAAAAACTGCTCTTCGAGGGACCAAACCGTAATTTAGAGAAAAGTAATGGCTCGTAATAGATAACTCTGTTTCCACATGAATCTTGACTGATTCATTTATCCCTTCATTGCCCTCTTGTTGATCATGATCAGACAAACACAAGTCCAAGTCTAGTGGCTACTGCTCAAATTTAGTGCTTCTCCAATCTAGCAAAAAAAAAAAAAGAAAAAGAAATTAATATCATTAGCATGTATTTAATCGCTGAACCCTTCCTTCCACAGAAAAGAAAACAATAAATTAATACCATCACCAAATAAAACAAATTAATACCATCACCAAATTAAATAGAATGTAAATAAGTACGAAAAATTAGATTATTTATTAATTAAAGGATTTTAGGTCAATATAAAGGGAAGCTTACATGATGGCAACATTTGCAGGAGGACTGAGAGGGTTTGATATGTGTACGAAAGAACTTTTTAAATATATGGATAGAAATATATGAAGGAACTAGAAATATTGAGAGACATGCTCAAGCTGAAAATATTTATTTTAGATTTTGAACAAAAACAAAAAAAAAATAGTACTTGAAAAATTAATGAACCTGGTGAATCAGATGAGTAATTTTCTACATGGGAACCTTCAACTACTGGAGAATCTCTTTATTCTTCAGCGCTTTTGCTTCAACACTTCTCATTGTGTCGTTTATGCATGGCGCCCATAGTTTCTGCCCAAAATAAAATAATTAATTATAATTAAATAAAAATATTAAATTTATAATTTTGAAAAATATTGAATTTATGACTTATGACCTCTTTCGGTGTGGCGCCTCTTTCATTTCTTGCCTCTTCAAATACATAAAAGGTTGATCCATTTTCTGAACAAAATTAAATAATTATTTATACAATATTAAATGGAAATATTAAATTTCTAATTTTGAAAAATATTAAATTTACGACTTACGACCTCTTTCGCGTCCGCACTTCATTTATTAATTATATTACCTTAGCATTGATTTCAAAAAGAAGATTAGTCAAGTACATCATTAACTCAGATCGGAGCAAGACGGCGAGTCACAATTTCAAACCCCACCGAACATTTCCTTTTCCAAGGACCTAACCGTAAAAATCACACGCTATTAAATTAACACAACAGAGATGATAATAATTAAATAATATAAAAGTAATTAAGAAAAATAAAAATAAATAAATAATAAAAAATAAAAAATGATAATTAATAATTGATATTTTAATTATTTTTTAACTGACCTTTGGATCCGAGTGAGCCTCTGATGATGCGATCGATTCTTGGTAGGTCAATGCTCTGTTTACATGAAAAATATTAATTAATTAATTAATTAGTGTTTATATGTTTTTTTATGATTGATTTGTGTACAATTAGGGTTTAATTAAATAAATGGTGCAGTTTTGTATATATTGTTTATTAACTGCATGAAATTAAGATCAAAATTTTTCTTACCATAAACGTTAGAATTTTTTAAAAATATTAAGAAAAATAAAAATAAATAATAAATAAATAATAAAAAATAAAAAATGATAATTAATAATTGATATTTTAATTATTTTTTAACTGACCTTTGGATCCGAGCGAGCCTCTGATGATGCGATTGATTCTTGGTAGGTCAATGCTCTGTTTACATGAAAAATATTAATTAATTAATTAATTAGTGTTTATATGTTTTTTTATGATTGATTTGTGTACAATTAGGGTTTAATTAAAAATCTAAACCATCAAAATAAAGGTCAGATTCCATACTTTCATAAATACCCCTCAATTGTGCAATTAATTACACCCTAAATGATATTTGGCCACGCAATAGAGCTTCAGCTCAATTTTGCACCAATTGGACTTAGGGTTTAGATTACATTTCAATTAGAATTCAATCACTCAAGCAAGCTTCAGTTTAAGATTCTAAAGTATATGGAAATGTTCAGTCAAATAGAGATGGTTTTATTCCATGAGATTAATATAAATATGATAGCACAAGAAATTGCTACTTTTGAACTTGCCCCTGAAGCGAAAAATACACAATTTTGTATCACTTAATCTTCAATAGGAAAATATTAGAAAATAATAAATGCAACATGATAAATAAGCTTATCTTGTGGTGACGAGTCAATCCGGGCATAGGAAGGGTCAAGAAGCTGAAGAGCATTTAATGATCAAGAAAGAGCATTCAATATCTGTTGAAGTAGAAATGAGATGATAATAATTAAATTAGCTCTTACCATTTCACGGTATTATTAACCATCAGTTCTTATTTTCAAAAAAAAAAAAAATTGTTTTGACTTGGATCACCTTATTTTATTTAACTATAAATTAATTAAATTTTTAGAGAAAGTTGAGTAAAAGTGGTAACCATGAAACAACAGTAGACTAAAATTCCAATTTCTTAAAAACAAAGTTTTTTTTTTCAATTTCCCAACAAAACAGGGGCTTTGTTGAAAGATTTCACAAAAAATTGTTCAACTACCGGTCCTGATCATTCATCTTGTCAAATTCGTCAATAAGAGAAATCACACGATCTGCCATAACAAATTTTATTCAAAGTCTCAATTAATTAAACTATGTTCTAAAATTTTAATTGCTAAAAAAACAGTTTTTTTAACAATTTTCCACAACACAGGGTCTTATTTACAAATTATCCATTTAACAATATAGCACCTCTATTCAAAACCAACTGTTAAATGCATGATCTGGAATATAAATGCATCAAACACAAGAGTGAAAAACATTAATCAGAAACAGAATTGCTATTTATACTACTACTACCACTACTTCCCTAAAATAATCAACTAAGCCCTCATTTCGTCCTCAAACACAAGGTCATATCTCACACACAATCAACACATAGTTCAATAAATGAGCTTCGTGTTTCATTCATTCATTCAAAAGAGGGAGAGATGGGTACCTGTGTGAGAGAAGAAATCCGTGCGGAGCGAAGAACGACGGAAATGATGGCTCGTTTCCAGCAGCACCTTGGGTGAGAAAATAATAATTGGTCGGGTCGAGGGAGAGCAGGTTGGGGATCTGGGGGGGCGTAAACGATCCTCAGCTCGGGGCCGAGTGTCAGCTTCAGGTCGGCCAGCCTCACGTCCATCAGCTGGTGCTTGCTGCTTTCTTGCTCCTTGCTCTTTTCTGCTTCCGATGGTTGACCTGTTTGTATGTTGAGAAATCATGTGTGTTTTGAATAACAGAAGTTTATTGAAAAAATAAAAATAAATAAAATTGAATAGTAATAGTAAAGACTTGGAATATTTGCAGAAAAGACCTCAATTTAGGGTTATGATTAAATTGAAACAAAATTGCCAAACTAGTTTTACTCAAAAAATAATGATTAGAGGGATTAATATTGCAAAACAAAATGAACGGCGGGTTTTTTTTTTTACAATTTTCTGAAGAACAGAGGCGTTTTTGCAATTTTCCATAGAATAAACATTTGAAAAACAAAACCTTTTTGCTAAAACAGAATAATTAAATGAAAAACATAATAACATTCTTACCTTGCAGTACGGCTGCTCATCTTCTTCTGTCAACGGCAAAGCATTTACGCCCATTTTTCTACATCCATTGCCAGATTCATCTCTACCAAATAACACACAAAAAGAAATAAATAAATAAAACCTTGAATTTAATTTATTTGATAATTATAATAAAGAAAGAAAACTATCACCCTGATTATGATGGTTCCTCTGAAGAAACATGTCAATTAATGCCGCTACAGTAGCTCTCACCTGTTCAACAACTCATCCAATTAATTAATTGAATTTCAAACGTATTCACCTATATACCCACACTCTGACGCACGGTTGACTAAGTGTTTAAAATAGGAATGACTTTACGTCCTACAAAGTTCAAAATTAAGTGTCAAAATTAAAAAATAATTTTTTAAGATGGATTAATTCAAATAAATTAAATAAATAGTAATATGTATCACATTCCCTTTATTTCACTGAATCTGGTCGGATTCTAAAAGATGATTTGTATATGAGCCCTTTTGCTCTCTCCATACTACAAAATTCAAAATTAAATGTCAAAATTAGAAAATTATTAATATAAAATGAATTAATTCAAGTAAATTAAATAAGTAATAATAGGCACATTCCCCATTAGCATCCATTTCTCTGAAGTTGGTTGGTATGATTTGTATGTGCGCCTCTGCAATAAGATGGTAAGCATTAAATAATATTTTCTAAAATAGGTCAACAAATATTGGATGGTAAAGATTAAATATTAAATTTACCTTTTCCAAAGTCCAAGAGCTCATTCAGCCCCTGACTGGATTCTAATAAAGCCCACAAATCCTCCGTTTTTTGCATTTGCGTATTGGTATTTCCTTATACTTGCGACCACTGCTTTATAATTTATAAAAATACACAGTCAAATATATAATAAAAATTAAATTAAAATGATTTTCATTGTTATTATTAGCTGGAACTTGGAAGCAATCAGCATCAACAAAGATACGGAGCAAGCAAATAACATAGGTGCCCCTTTCATAGCTTATTCAGAAAATCAAAACAAAATTAACTTCTGTTTTATTTTAAAATCTCTATGCAAACCTAAAATAACAGATAGGGAGATTACAAATACTTTAAAAATTCAAATCCTCAAATCAAAACAAAATCAGAAATTCTGATAATCAACTTCCTTTTATTTTAATTTAACGGTTGGATGAAGTCGTAAATCAAGAAAACGAAAGAAAAATCTTACAGATTCCAGTCAGATCTGGCTAGAGATGCGAAATCAAAGAGGCAGAAACAGAACAGATTAAGCTCTGTACACAAAACAGAGGCAAACTCCTGATCCTCCTCAGCCCCAAGCGCTGCCACCTTGCAGACGAACCATCGTCATCTCAGCTTCCTCGGTTCGTCGCAACAAAACCCTAGAAAAGAAAAATGAACTTTTCTTAGAGAAAAAGAGAGAGAGATACGAAATTGTTAATGGGAGAGAAAGAGAGAGAGAGAGAAACGAAACTCAATATCGATCGTATCGCAGCCCTTCAGACCACAATCAGAGTAAGGGCCTTCGCCATGGCCATTCTCTGCACAAACCCGATCGGTTTAAAAGGACTACGATTTAGATTATCTCACAAGAAGAAGAAGAATGAAAGAATTGTAGAAAGCTTTGAGGTTTGAGGGCAGCTGTCTCGTATTTATAAACATCGGACCCTGCCACGTGGCTTGCTTCTCCAACGTTCGAATCCGTCGATTTCCGACCGTTGTACTTCTCCAACGTTCGAATCCGTCGATTTCCGACCGTTGTACTTCTCCGCTTCAACGGTCAAATCGGTGAGATTTCCCTTCCTTTCGGACCGTTTTGTAGAGTACTACGTTTCCTTGGGCGAATTAAGGCAGGCATAATAAGATGCTTCTGGATGATGAAGGCTGAATCAGAATTACTAATGTTAAGTGTACCCAATGAAATGCATACATAATAGATTTATTTATATTTATTTATATAGTTTTTTTATAGTTTATTGTGTTAGTTCACGAGTATATACCATTTTAGAATAAATTGATTTAAATAATTTATATACAATCTCTCAAAATAATGAAAAGTGCATAAATATACTTTGTATATTAGTCTAGGAATATAATTTAGATGAAAGAACATAATATAGGAAAATTTGCTTTTGTTTCATTTAATGATAATTTATTTTTTTTACATTATATCAAGATATTATTCCTCTACACTAACCAGGGTCAACTCCTCCTGGAGCAGTTCATTACATTGGGCTTTTTTATGGACCACAGTGCAGGCCAATTCAGAAACGAGCAATTAATCCCTATCCCTACGGATGAACATGAACTTATGCATTGTATTCATTGATCCACTAATTCATAACTTTATTTTAATGAACTTTGCATATTGTAACTACAGTGCGTTCTTTTTTTTTACCCCCCCCAAAAAAAAACAAAAAAAAAACTACAGTGCGTTTTACATTTTCTTCTTTTTTGGTAATTAATTGAAAAAGTGAAACTTTGTCGTCGGAGTTTTTTATTTGAATGTCGACTTAGAGCACCATCAAGTCCAATTTTCTCAAGGCCGGTATATTTCTTCAGTATATATTATTCAATATATTTCATTGCCAATTGATTGCCGGAGTTTTATTCTCCCCTTTTTTATTTGACAAGTTCCAAGAATTATAAAATAATTTTTAAGAATAAGGAAATTTGTTGCAAGATTATTACTAGTATTAAAGTTGTTTCAATAAAGAATTGCAAAATTTTATTTTTAGGGCTATACACATAAAACTATGTTTAGAAAATATATTTATTTCCGAGACCTGATTTCTCTGTGAAAGAGCAATGCCAATTTTAGTTCATTACCACAATCCAGTCATTGCAAGTCCTCTAAAACATTAAACATATTAAGCACTGATACGAATCATACTACATGAAAAGACCGAATTCAAATTTGGAAAAAAAAATGCTATCATTTAATTTTATGTATGCCTCGATATCTCACCATAATATGTTTTTTTTTTGGTAATGATATTTAGGAAGGATTAGGAGAAGGAAATAAATATTTAGGAAATATTTGGAGGATTGAAGGAGGTGACTTATTTGTATCTTTGTATCGTTAGTTTAGGTTATTTCCATATTGTATCTTTAATTTAGGCAACTTATTTTGATAATTAGTCATACATCTCTCCTATATAAAGAGACATCTAGCTATTGTAATAGTATCCCAATTCTTACAATATAGTCTCTCAGTTGATTATACGATTTCTCTCTTCTTCTCTAGTTATTTCTCTCAGAAGTTCTCTTTCTCTACATCAATATTCTCCCCCATTACCCTAACAAATTGGTACCAGAGCTATGTTACGACAATCTTTGTGCTTCCGCAAGTCAAGTATACCTCCTTGTATTATCATGAATTCAAGTGCGGTTATGTCAACCAAATTCGATATTGAGAAATATGATGCCACAACGAGTTTCGCACTATGGTAAGTGCGGTGAAGGCCATTATCGAATCAACATGTGAAGGCCGTCATTTTTGGACGACCGAAAGAAATGAAGGGCGAAGTTGGGGAGATGATGGAAGATAGAACCCTCTTGATAATTCAGTTATATTCGAGCAAATTGACTCTTCAAGATACTACAGCCTTCGGCACATGGAAGAAGTTAGAAGGCTTCAACCGGTCATGTTTGAAGCAACGATTCTACTTTTTGAAGATGACAGGAGGGAATCACTTACCATTAATGATGTTAAGAGTAACTTATTAGTCAAGTCTGAGATCGACTATGACTTGTCCATGGCTGAGAGTAGTCATCAAGAGATTGAGTTGTTTGTGGAGAGGGGGAGACGTAAGAAGAGAAACTCAAGTTTAGAGAAGACTCATTCACAATTCAAGTACAAGAATCTGATGAGCAACTATTCCAAGAAGACGGGACACATTAAGGCCGACTGTTACAAGCTCAAAGAGAAGCAGGAGGCGGATAGCGGTGTTCTATCGGAAGAACCTTGTGAGGCTAAATCCGGTAAGGTTGAGGTACTTTTTGTGGCGAATGAGAAGGAGAGATTTGAGAAGAATTGGGTGAGTTCGGGTAATTCAAATCAGACGATCCCGAATCGAGAGTGGTTCACCACATATGAGGCGTCTAGCAGAGATGTTCTTTTGGGAGACTATCATCTATGTTGCGTTGCTGGTGTTGGCACGCTTGAGATCAAGATGTAGGACGGGGTTGTCCATTTGATCAAGATGCAGGACGAGGTTGTCCATTTGATCAAGATGCAGGACCGGGTTGTCCATTTGATCTCATTAGGCGTTCTCGGAGATATCGGTTGCAAGTTCTGATGTGAAGGTGGAGTCCTCAAGGTATCTAGATGGGCTCTTACATTGATGAAGGCTGGAATGACTGGTGCATTATATATTCTGGAAGTCCAGAGTACCGAAAAGTTATTTCGGGAAGTTGGCGCAGTTTTAAACTCGTTCGTGGTCGCCTTCTCTGCCTCAGTTAGAAGGTCAGGATTTACGATTGGATGCGGGGTGACAATTTTGAGCACGAGGGATCTACTGTGTGGCCAGAATACCGGTGTATTATATATTCTGGAAGTCCAGAGTACCGGAAAGTTATTTCGAGAAGTTGGCGCAGTTTTAGGCTCGTTCGTCGTCGCCTTCTCTGCCTCAGTTAGAAGGTCAGGGACTATGATTGGATGCGAGGTGACAATTTTGAGCACGAGGGATCTACTGTGTGGTCAGAATACCGGTGTGTTATATATTCTGAAAGTCCAGAGTACCAGAAAGTTATTTCGGGAAGTTGGCGCAGTTTTAGGCTCGTTCGTCGTCGCCTTCTCTGCCTCAGTTAGAAGGTCAGGGTTTATGATTGGATGCGGGGTGATAGTTTTCAGCATGAGAGATCTACTATGTGCCCAAAATATCGGAAAGCATGAGTTTTGTGAAGTTTATGTTTGTGGCAAACAGAGGAGACTCAACTTTAGTACAGCCGTTCATCGCACGAAGGAAATTTTGGACATATCTATTTGGATTTGTGGGGACAAATTTGTGATCCTTTTATAAGGATTGTTCAGCACTGCATGGTTGTTCGCTCTCAACAACATAATGGCGTGGGTGATCGAAAACTACTCGAGAAGGCATGGTGCATATTTTTGGGGTGGGTTCAGGCGAGAAGTTCTGGGTAGAAGCTACTAACTAATACTACTTGGTGGCTGGTCAACCGTTCTATGGATACAGTAATTTGGTGCAAGGCGCCAACAAATGTTTGGTCGGTAAACAGATGAATTACTCGACATTGCAGGTATTTGGATATCCCGTTTATGCACAAGTTGTTAAATGGAAACTTGAGTATGGGGAGAAGAAATATTTTCTTCTTGGATACGCTTCAGGTGTGAAGGCGTGTTGTTTGCGGTGTCCAGTACTGGGACACCTTATTTTGAGAGACACAACTTTTGAGTCGGTTATGTTACGGACAAGGGAGCAAGTGTCTGATCTGGCTATTAAGAAGAGTGTGACGGTCAGGAAGGAGGTGGAGTTTGCAGTTCCTGGTAAACAAGCTAAAGTTACTCGATGTAATTTGGAGCATTACAATGACTCTCATTATGACGATGATGCATTGGGTAAGGCTAGTCGGGAAGGTGCCTTGGTAAGAGATCGGGTTGGATTTTCTATGAGGTATGGATAATTCGATTTTGTGTATGTTTGGCTGCGGTCAACGAATTGGAGTCTTGTGAGTTCTCGGTAATGGGAGATGGCCTCATGTGGAGCGGCAAAGTGGATTGTTGCATTAAGGTGGAGCTCGTTTTGGATAGTCATTTTTACGGCTGTGTATCAAGGATGAGATTTCGAGTCAAGGTGGAGATTGTTATGTATGCCTCGATATCTCACCATAATATGTTACCTTTTTGGTAATAATATTTAGGAAGGATTAGGAGAAGAAAATAAATATTTAGGAAATATTTGGAGGATGGAAGGAGGTGACTTATTTCTTTTTTTGTATCATTAGTTTAGGTTATTTTCATATAGTATCTTTAATTTAGGCAACTTATTTTGGTAATTAGTCATACCTCTCTCCTATATAAAGAGGACTCTAGCTATTGTAATAGTATCTCAATTCTTACAATGTAGTCTCTCAATTGATTATACGATTTCTCTCTTCTTCTCTAGTTATTTCTCTCAGAAGTTATCTTTCTTTATATCAATATTCTCCCCCATTACCCTAACAAATTCTATGAGCTCGCACTAAACACTTGGCTCAGTTCTGGGATCACCTCCTTGTATGGATCAACATATTTTTCAAAGAACTGCTTATTGGTTATGGACATAGGAAAAACTAACTTATGATCACCACCTCTCAGTCCTCTCTCCTTGAAAGCCTTCAAAACATAAAGTCTTGGAATGAGCCTCTTCTCTAGGCTATGACTCAAAAGCACAGGACAGAGTTGTATATAAGAAGCATCACAACCTGCTTCCTTCATTAAAAACTTCATCTTTTCCTTGAAGTTTGTCAATGAGAATGTAAAAAAGAGGGGCGACTTGCGAAAAGCTTTGGCAAAATCATCCACTGACCATCCAAAATGCCTTGGACAACTCCACTTTTGCTTGTAAACTCTCCTCGGTATGGAAGTTTGGGGACCCACATGGAAGCCGTAGCCTCTCGACACGTACGAGAAATCAATCTCTTCAACAAATATGGTTTATGTACTATGATATGTGGCCGCACTTGCTTTCGATCGTGCTGATTTGTGAGTCTGATAGCCCGCATTCCTATAAGAGAGAACTATTTCGAATAATTTTCTGGTGGTTGTGGGTAAAAATCTCCCAAGATGCCTGTTTGAGGTAAGCTATATGATCCTAATGAGTTTCCCCAAAACTTGATCTTTGGCACAAAACAAACTGATTCTCCATACTTCCTTTCAAGATAGTCGAGTTTGAACTAACAAGGGCATTTAAGTCGTCGCCTGTGAAACCGAGTTCCAGAAAGGCATGAAATTTGGGGGGGAGGGTGTGAATCATTTAAGGGAAATTCTTCAAAAACCCCTTAACTTTTCTGGAATTTATCAAAAACCCCCTCACTTTTCAATTTTCTTCAAAAACCCCCTATAAAGTGATTTGAATTATTTTTTAACCCCCTATATAGTTAAATCTAACTTTTCCATCCACTCAATTTTTTAATAGACCAAAATGCCCCTCAATTATTTATTTTTCATATTTTATTTTATTCAATAAAAATAATAAATAAATTGAGTATAATATTCCACGATATTATTTTTGAAGATATTTTACGGTAAAATTTTATGATGTATTATTTTTTATTTTATTATATTATATTAGAAAAAATTTTATTTTTATTTTTTATTATTTACAAAATTATAGTTTTGACTAAATTATTTTGACGATATTTTTTAGTGATGACATTTTATGGTATTATCTTATGATATATTACTTTTTCTTTTATGATATTATATTACAAAAAAATATTTTTTATTATTCCATAATTAAATTATAATTTTATTTTACGAAAAATATTTATTATGATTTTGTATATTAGTTCAAAATTATTTATATTTGATGTAAAAAAATATATTTTTCATTTTTAATTGAATAAAATAAAATATAAAAATAAATATATTAAGGACATTTTGGTCTTTTAAAAATTATATTGGATGGAAATGTTAGAATTAACCCCATAGGGGTTAATTTGAAGAATTTGAAAATATAGGGGGTTTTTGATCAATTCCAAAAAAGTTTGGGGGTTTTTGAAAAATTTCCCATCATTTAATCCATGCGATTCACCCCCCCAAATTCTAGCATCCAAGTAAGTGATTTTAAGAGGCCACGTCACCTCTATTTTGGGAATCGTTGGATGGGGTGATGTGGTTCGATATGGACCGCTCGATCGTTTAGAGTTTATGATATTTTATGGCTGTTTTTGTGTAGTTTCTGTGTAGTTAAATAGTGTCAGAATATGATTGGTCTAAATTCGGTGTTCTGTGTTCTATTCTGATTTAGTGCGGAATTTCAAATCAAATATAATTAATTATTTTGAAAACTAAACTGTGCAACTTATGTCTTGTGAGTTATAATATCAATAACCACTGAATACTCGCTACATATAATTCATTCCTAAATAATAATAAAAATAATTAAAAATAATGATTTTCAAAAAAAAAAACTAGGCCCGCATGTCACTCTCTTTCTCTCTCTCCCTCAAATAAAAAAAAAGATTAATGATTTCCAAAATAAATAAAAAGGTGGGGCCCTCTCTTTCTCTTTCTCTCAAATAATTAAAAAAAAGAAAATAAATAATTCATTTTCCAAAAAAAAAAATGTGGGCTCCATGTGCTTTCTCTCTGAGGTAATTTTTTCCCAACGTCTTATTTCAAAATATGATTTTTTTAGTAGCTCAATTTTTTGTGAAAAAATGAAAAATAGAACAAAGATGATGAGATTTTTCATTCAAGATCTTAATTGTTATATTTTCGAACGCACTATTATGTTTTCTCATAATGACTTTCAATATCTCGTGTCTTCAATCGACTGGATTGAATATCACAATATCAGATGACATTATACTCATTCCTAAATAAAAATAAAAAAAATAATAATTTATCAAAAAAAAATGCGGGTCTCATGTGTCACTCATTTTCTCTCTCCCTCAAGTAAACAAAAAAAATAGATTAATAATTTTCAAAAAAAAAATGTGGGCCCGCTCTTTCTCTCTCCCTAAATAATTAAAAAAAATAAAAAAATAAATAAGAATGTGGGCTCCATGTGTCTAGCTCAGGTAATTTTTCCCAACGTTTTCTTTCAAAATATGATTTTTCAGTAGCTTAATTTTTTGTGAAAAATGAAAAATAGAACAAGGATGATGAGATCTTTCATTCAAGATCTCAATGATTATACTTTCGAACGCACAATTATGTATAAATATTATTACATATTTTTTATTATGACTTGTATAAATCTTATTTGATTCATAGATAATTTCTAACAAAAATATGAATTATTCATTGTTTATTCTGTTATAAGTAGATTCTTGAGATACTTTATATAGATTTTTTATGATTATTAATTCATAAGATGAATTTAATGTGTTAATTATTAAACAATAAAAATGATAAAAATCGCAGCGGAGCGCGAAAATTCTCCTAGTCTAAAGAAAGCAATGAATATTTTTGTACAGAGCATTGAGGGTTCAAATTCAAATTGCTGGCCGTGTAATTTGATTTGGGCCATAGTTATTAACAAAGGAGCAAAATGGAGACCAATTAATATAAAGAGCAACAAAGGCCTACGATTATGATTAATGCCCCCATTACTCAAAGAGGGTAAACAAATACAATTTACTTTAATGAGTTTTTTAAGGAAATCTAAAAATTAATGAGGGCATTTATAATATTCAGAAAAATTGGAACATTTCTTTGTTGCAAAATTGGAACATCTTTTGAAAAAATTTCGCCATCACATCACCTAAATGAGAGGTCAGATTTTTTTTTTTATAAAAAAACCTGACTGATGCTAAAAAAGAAAGGGAATCACGATATTCATTTTCCAATCTCGTGTAAATTATATTTTGAATTTCATGCAGACCGTGCATGCCCGTTTTCATGAGATGCCCTATATAATTTTTTTCAAGAATGTCAAGCATTCTATCTCTGCAATTGTGGGATTTGAAAGAGATGCTCTATATAATTTTTCTCAAGAATGGCAAGCATTCTATCTCTGCAATTGTGGGATTTGAAAACTTCAAGAATGGTTAATATTTTCTCAATTAAAAAGTCATGTTAGAACAAATTTTGATTTTATATTATGAAACTGTTATATTCTTTAGTTTTATTGTATTAAATACTATACTAGATATGACACTCGTAAAAGCTTATTCGTCACAAGTGTATATTTTGCTTTTTTCTTATAAATTATTTTTCATTTTCTTCTGTTCTGTGCCTCATGAATTATTATTACATTATAGATATATACTTATAATAAACAGAAAATAAATATAAATTACATCAAGTACAAGACTTTTCTATCACATTAAAAAGTCAAGCCGACGTAATTTCTTCAAAGTGGCTTCCTCTATGTTGATCAGCGGCCCAACGAGAATATATATATATATATATATATATATATATATATATATATATATATATATATATAGGGTGAAAGTGGGGGAGAGGAGGAACTGTGTGCATAGTGTTTGTTGAAAGGGAGCTGATACTGCGCGACGGGTACTATAGCGACTCTGTAACGACAGTATATAAAAACTGAAAACAGTATATACAAACATATGAACTGAAAACAAACAGTAGATAAAAATTCATTCGATAAAATAATATATATTTTAAAAAAAATGAAAACAGCATATACAAACATATAAACTGAAAACAAACAGTATATAAAAATTCATTCGGTATACAATATATATTTAAAAAAATAAAAACGGTATATAGCGTATATAGAAACGCGAGAAAACAGTATATAATTTCAATCCGTCGCTACATAGTCGCTACAATACCCCGGCATGATTTTCAATTTTCCTTGTCGAAATGCTTGCTTGTTTATCAACGAGAATATTAGACCAATGCCTTTTTTCTGATCTTGCTTAATTTTCTTGGCTATCATAGATCGCTTGACCTAAGTTTTACCAAAATAAGCGAATGAAATAATCAAATAAATGGTTGTTTGCAGTGGCGGTCCTGTTGCAAGGCAGGCAAAGCCACCGCATTGGGCCTCATGATTAATTAAGGCCTCATAAATAAGAAAATGTTAGTTTAGTTAACTTTAGTATACAAGAACAGAGATATATATATGAACAAATGCTCTTCACGTGTGAGTTTTTGAGAATATTCTTGATCTTGATATTTTAATTGACTTTCTATAGTGAATTAAATTGTATTTCAATTAAATTTATTATTTAAATAAGATCTATTCTTGATTTTTTGGATTAATTTCCTATTATCAATCAAATTGTATTATATATATATACATATTCCACCATTTTTTTTAATAACCAAAAGATTTCATATATAGTTTCCTTCAGGGCCGGTCCTGTAATTTTGGTTGCCCATACCCGGAGTTGAAATATTACCTTGTTATTATAGTGTTTTCGTCTTTTGAGAAATTTGTCAAACACCTTCCGTGCAACAAAAGAAGATAAATTAATTTAAATAAAAAAGAATGTTGAATTTTCCATTCATGAAATATAACAAATGAACAAATAATTATGTGCTAAATAAAACTTTTATGATTGAATTTGTATAAATAAAATAAAATTTTAGAGAATATGATTTGTTCTACTACAATTACCTAATTATTAGAAGATATAATAACTCCTCTCCTCTATTTTTTTTTCCTTCTTTCTTGCAGAGTTGCGATTTCCATTGTCGAAATGAGATTTGCAAAGAGATAGTCAGAGACGGAAGGTAAGAGACCAATCACACAAGCTAAGAGCGGAAAGAGAAAAAAGAACGGAAAGAAAAAAAAGAAAGGATGGAAAGAAAGCTTTCTTTCCTCGTTTCTGTTTATTGCGTACATATTATCCTCTCCATTTTTTTCATAAATAGATGAATTAATAATACTTTAAATAATAACTAAATTGATAACAAAATGGAGAAAAGATTGTAGCAATAATGGGAAGGAATTGCTGATGGGCCTAGATCTTTTATTTTTTTGCTTTGTGCTGAATAAATAGAAGTGGATAAACAATATATATGAATTATATGGGTTTGGTTGCCCCTGGCCCAATTGTTGCTCAAGCCCGTAATCTCAGTGGGCTTATAACAGGGCCGGCCCTGGCTGCCTTGTTAGCATGTACCTATAAGAAAGAAATGTAGAAAGAAAAAAAAAAAAAAAAACTTTGAATCATCTAATATGAAAAAAGAATCACAAAACATAAATGTAAAAAAAAGATTTTTTTTAATCCGGAGTACTCGAATATCGCTTAGGGCCTCTGACAACACAGGACCAGCTCTGGTTGTTTGATTGAATTTTTCTTGCATATTTATTAGAACTGGTTATACTATCTCTATTCGGCAAACCATTGTTATCTAACATAATTAATTGACTTAATTTTTTATCTAAGTTTTGTGGACTTCATATATAATTGATTAAAATTGTTGTCATGTATTTAATCTTGAAAACCATCTTTTGTGCACAAAAACAAAGAAATACGAAGTAAACAAATGCTTCAGACTTAACATTGAGCAAATAAATATACTCATATTTAGAGTAATCTTCTGTTAATAATAGTAAACATTTTATAGAACATAGATAAGATAAAATTAGTTGCGTATTGGATATGTAAAATTTATTAATTGAGTAATTGGTTATAGATTTAATCTAGCAAAATGAACGTATTTAATGAGTGGTTGGCTCCAACCAGTACTTTAAATGGTTAGTTATGAAACATGGAATATTTCACGAACTTTAAGCGAAAAATTGGAAGGTAAAGGTTTGGAAGGTAAAAGTTGAGGAATTTTTCAGTAAACCCCTATATTTTAAGGAATTTATGGGTAAACGAACACATTGTGTGCACCTCCTGATGTTGACCAACAACTTCTGAGTTGATCTATCTACAAATATATCTCCTGATACTTGTATACATTCAAAAAGGTAAGGTTCTAAAATTAATTTTAGAAAGCTTGCAAATTTCACATTTCATTTTTTTTTTAATTTTGGAGTAGGCTCACATGTCGAACTGGACCAACTCCCAAATTCTTTAAAACAAATTCTTTTTACATTATTATTTCCTCCTCTTTACTTATTTAGTGACCAATTTTGGATTCCTCCGATTCAAATATTAGGCAGGAACATAAATCATCTAGAAGGTTAAAACGAAAAATCTGAATAAATAATTAATTAAAATTATTTTGCAAATAACAAAGACAAATATATTTTTATCAAATTTTTGGATTAAATTTCTCAAAGGTTGGGGGGGATGCAGATAGGATGTTATGTCCAGTCCATCTAAAGTGTTTGGGTGGGCACATATCAGTCAGGGATTAACTATGAGGATTCAATAATTAAATGCTTGAGGGTGATTTAGGAATTAAATGCATTAAGAATTTGATCGGAGATTGTCAATCACTAAATAAATGTGATGTTAATGTCGTTGAATAAATTAATTATGTGTTGATTTGCTGTGTGCTATTGGATTTTTAATATTTTAGGGATAATTTCATATATGCCATTACAAAAACTCGAAATATCCTATTTGTGATTACAAAAACTTAAATATCATATTTGCTATTATAAAAACTCAAAATATCATATATGTCATTTCAAAAATCTAAAATATCATATTTGCCATTATAGAAACTTAATATATCATATTTGTCATTAAATTTACTCAAAACTGAACAATATCCATTTTTTCCGTTAAAATTAACGGTCCAATCTTATGAAATCTAACTCATTAATTAAATTTAGGGATATAATGGTAATTATAAGATTTGACCGTTAATTTTAACGGAAAAAATGGATGGTGTTAAGTTTTGAGTAAATTTAATGGCAAATATGATATATTAAGTTTTTGTAATGGCAAATACGATATTTTAAGTTTTTATAATGGCATATATGATATTTTAGGTTTTTATGATGACAAATATGATATTTAAGTTTTTGTAATGGCAAATATGATATTTCGAGTTTTTGTAGTGGCATATATGAAATTATCTCAATATTCTATGTAATGAGTCACTTCAACGCATTTAATACATAGGGAAAATAATATCAATCACAATTAATAGTGCACTAGAAGAGTACAATCAATCATTTAAGCTTCATGATTTTATTAGTGTTTAACGTGCATTATTAATCAAAATTAGGACAAGGTTTTATTAGCTAATTAAATTAATAGTTCTTATTAATTTCGTTCAAACTTTCTAAAATAATATGACATGCGAAAACGTTTCCATATCTTTTTATCTACAATTTAGGATATATTTTACATTATTTTTTTAAGATTTTTGATAAAGCTGTCTGAAACCACAAAAAATCTGGCAAGTAGACCATAAACATCCGTAGAATAGAATCTGATCGTGATTAGCACCTCTAATCTTATTAAAAATTCTATTAATCAGGAAAGCTTCATCATCTATAGACTGTTGCAAAGGAAAGAATAGATCATCAATCGAGTCCTAGTTCTCTGTTGTCAAGGAAAGAATAGATCATAAAACTCAAAGCCCAAGTTCCCTGTTGCAAAGGAGTTGAAACGATCCGTAGAGCGGATGATATGGACTAGTGACGGATTAGGAAGTGTTCCACTTTCATGTATTTCATCATTTCATGTTATACTCTTACTATTTTACGAAATTTAAAAACATTCCTTTACTCACCAATTATAGAAATTGTAAATACAACAATCTAAACAAAAATAGTAATATTACATATGATGTCTTAATTTAAGAAATTTATATACTCCATTATTTAGTGTCTATTCTATTTTATTGAGAAATTATAACCAAAAGTAATATAATATATATAGTTTTTATAATAATTTCATTACAATAATTGAGTATCTAGAAATACTTTTTGTTTCCTTATCGAATTTATAGTGTTCTTTATTTGACAACACAATTCTTAAAAATAACAAGACAAACTTTAAAAGAAACAAATAGAATTTTTATGCAGAATTTGTCATTAAAATATAACTTACTATTCATTGGATAATTTTAGTTTAATCTTCAAAATTTTTTCTTCTAATATTTCAACAAATAATATTTTTAATTTATTACTGAATTAATTATGCAACTACTAAATGATGTCACTATATTCTATAATTAATGTTAAAGTGATAGAACAGGACTTTACAATTATGTTTATTCTATAATAATCAGTGGTGGATCTTGACCCGAATCCTTGGGGGGGGGGGGGGGGGGGGGGGAGGAGCCGTAGTGGAAAATATAGTAAAAATCTTGGGAGGCGGGATACATATAATATATAAATTTATCACAAAATACAGTAGCATTACCATATATATATACTAAAATTTCAATATTGGGGGGGGGGGGGGGGGGCAGCTGCCCGTTCCTGTCCCTACTAAGATCCGCCACTGATAATAATAATAAGGGTGGTGCTATCCAAAGAGCTCATTTTGCTTAACTAAGAGCAATTTTAATTTTTTTATGACAAATACCGATTATACCCCTCATTAATGATGCTTTCCATTCATTACCTTAATTTATTGACTATAAGTTCCTCCTAAATATACATTAATTACTAATTGAATCAATTGAAATATTCATATATAGAAACATAAAATCAGTCTCTCATCTCCTCCTTAATTTTTGGTCTCTTGATCTTTATCTCTACACCTTCTCAAAATTGAAGAAAAATAATGAAAAACTTACAATTTGTGCCTCATAAGTGTGCACCCTTATTTGTTTCTTTATCTTTCTATCGACTTTGTTTAATAAATTATTTAATTATCACATCAAATTTTGTTTGATTTTGAAAAGAGTAATATGTTTATTTTTGTAATTATTTTTTGTATGTTTTTAGATACAAATGAATGGTGAATTTGCAAATATTAAAAGCGTGAACAATATGTCTTCTCAATACAACAGATTAAGAAACCAATCTTCCCTAATTACTTGATTACAGGTTTGAAACTTGTGAAGAGCTGGTTAATAAAGTATGAATATTTTACCTAACAAAATGTTATGCTCTCTCGATTGATGGTTCTAGAAAAAATAAGTATGTATATTTGCGTTGTAACATGGTGATTTTTATAAAGAACATCGTGAAATATCATTAGAACAAAGAAAAACAACCCTCATGTTTATCAATTGTTCATTCAAATTTATGTTAAGAGAATCAAGAGACAAAATTAGAGAGAATATGAGAGACTGATTTTATATTCCATTTATGAAAGAATTTAATTGATTTTATATTTTATATTGAAGAGTATCATAGTCAATAAACAAAGTAATAAATAAGAAACATCATTAATGAGGGGTATAATCGGTATTTATCATAAAAAATTCAAAATTGCTCTTATTTAAGCAAATTGAGCTTTTTGGATAGCATCACCCTAATAATAATAATAATAATAATAATAATAATAATAATAATATTGGATGGTTGGAGAATTTGCTAATTTGGAAGTGAAAACAAGGACATACATGCAAATTCACATGATAAACCAAAAGCAGGTTAGTCTCCTCTCCTCTTTCTCTCCATTATTCCTTTCTTGTCATATGTTAGCGGGCCCATAGAAATCCATACCTAAATCATCCATCCGCGCTACAGAGATCAATCCAACTTCAACCCCCCTTCCTAACAGAGAAATTCCGACTCCCCACTCAACTCTCTTCCCCCAATTCTCCCCAATTTTCCCTATTCGGACCAAGACCAAGCGCATTCATCCAACCCTGCTGATTCATTCTACACACTATTCGGTCCTTCTGATTGATCTACTTAATTCTGGGATCCGATCTATGAGAGAAGAAGGTTGAGGGTTGGGGGAAATGGAGCACTTTGGGACGGCCCTGGTGCTCCTCGTGCTGAGCCTGTTCGCGTTAATTGTTCGTTTCTGGTGGCGCCGGGCGCAGGCAAGGGCAGAGGAGGTGAAACGACGTGCGTATCTCGTCGCTGCTGAGGCCCAGTGGTTGGAGGTTCAGTCTTTGAGAGAGTACGAGGAGTCTGTCCTGCGCGAGTCTGGCCGGGCCGAGCCTCAGACAGCTCAAAAGAGAGTGTACGAGGATGATGGTGTGCGTGCTGGTCCTCCGCCCATTGTGTATGGGGTGGGTGTATGTGCGGTTTGCGGGAAGGAGACGAATACGAGGTGCAAGAGGTGCAAGGCGGTGAAATACTGGTACGTCTTATTTGATTTTGATTTTAATTTTGATTTTTGATGCTTTTTTTTGGTGAATTTTGACTGAATTGGGTAATTGGGTTGGACAGATAGTGGGAATTTCGATTTGTTTTCGGAATTTGGGTTGTGATGATGGCTTTAGTTGGAAAGTGGAATTCTTAGCGTACTTCGATTCAGTTACTGATTTTATTACTTTAAATTTATCAGAGAAGAAAAAGAAATCAAACACATTATTAACTGTTAACTGATTGAAATTCTGAGTTCTCCTGATTCTAGCATATTATCTCAATTCACAATCATTTTAATAGCTTTTTTTTTTCCAATTCCAGCTCTGGAAAGTGCCAGATATCGGACTGGCGAAACGGCCACAAGGACATGTGTCGTCCGTTAAAACTCGACGAGGACCAATCAAGCAAGCCGAATTCAAATTTGAATCTAAAAACTGCGCAAGTCGCCGAAATTAAAACACCAGAAATGACCGAATTGCCCCCGCCGTCCGAATCCAAAGAAAGTGCAATTGATGAAACCGCAAACATTAGTAGCGTAAAAAAGGAAATTAATGATGATAAATCTGTTCTGGATCCGTCCATTAATACGACCACTAAAGACAAGAACCCTGTACTGGAGACCTCCAGAAGAGTTAGTACAAGTAGAAGTAAATTAACTGAAGAGAAGGCAGAAACTAGTGGTAAAAATAACAGTGAGATTGTGAGTGAACCTGTTATGGCAGTTTTGGCTGAGAGTAAAGGGGCGTCTAAAGCTGGAGGAGAGACTTCCAAAGAAATGGTCAATAATTATCTTAATTTTATTGGTTAACTTCTAATTTAATAGATTTTTATTTTATTTACCTCTTTTTTTTTTTTAATATGGGCAGACACTGACACCGTATTATCTATTTCTCAACATATACGGTAGTCATAAACTGAGCTTACGCCCATTTGGTCTCGCAAATATTGGCAACAGGTAATGAATCATGCATTTTTCTATATATATTTTTTTATGGAAATTTCCAAATATCCACTTTTCGATCCAATTAAATGTTAAACATTTTTTAATTCCCATTTTACCCTCCTATGATTAAATATTTATCTTAAAAAAAATCTTAAATTTTTTTTTGTAAAACATTATTTTCTGAAAAAAAATATTTTATCAATTTTTTTTGAAAAAATTATCTTACAAAATTTTTGTAAAAAATATTTTTTTGAAAATTGTTTTTGAGGGAAACAATTTGAATTTTTTTTTCATAGAATATTTTTCTTATAAGAAATTTTGAGAACAAAAAATTTCAAGAACTTCTTTTTCTCAAAAAAGTTAAGAAAAATATTATTTAGTATTTTTTTAGAATAATATTATAGGAAAATGTTAAAAAATTTAATATTAAGATTTTTCTAAAATAATAGTTTTCTAAACAAATTCTGAAAATTTTTTTTTCTTAAATTTTTCATAAATAAATTTCTGAAAAAAAATTTCTAAATTTTTTACAAGATAAAAATTTTGAAGGAAAAAAATTTCAGAGAATTTCGGAAACAAAATTTTTATAGAATTTGTTTTTATAATTTTTTTGTAAGAATTTTTTCTCAAGAAAAGTTGATAAAATATTTTTTTCAGAAAAATATTTTAGAAAATATTTTTAAGATTTTTTAGAAAAAGAATTACTCATGGGGGTTAAAATGGGAATTAAAAAATGTTTAACATTTAATTGGAGGTTTTTTATAAGAGAAGTTATTTGGGACGCCAGCTGAAACACCACCAAACACCACTGAGTCATCAATGTTTCCCCTTTACCGCCCAAACTTTTTAATTATTTTTTTCATGCATTTTTTTGAAATTCAATTCTTTCTTCTTTCAATATATCTTTTTTGAATAATAATACATATTTTTAATACTTTCATATTCCTTTTTAAATAGTCAGTATATCTTTTTTTATCTACTTCATTATCTTTTTATACCGATTTTATATATCCTTTCTTATTACTCATATATCTTTTTAAATGCTGAATATACATTTTTACCTATTTTGTCTTTTTTTGCATCTTCAATATACATTTTTTAATGTGTCTACTATCTACACCTTTTTATTTGTCAATATAGTTTATTAATCTGGTATACTCTTTTAAATATTAATATACCTTTTTTCAAAATTAATATACCTTATAGAATATATATATATATATATATACATTATTAGTACATAAATATATTTTTTTTAAATAGTTATTTTGAGACAAAAAATAATATTTTCTGAAATTAGCCCAAAATATATCTTTTGTGACTCATATGGGGCACCCTAAACAAAACTGTCATTGAAGAACACTCTCTTTTTCAAATATTGGGCCGCTCTGGCGATGTATAACTCGGTGGTGCCTAACAACACTCTTTTTGAATGTTTATCATAGGGGTTTTTTGAGAATCTAAAAACTTGGGGGGTTTTTTGTAATATTGAGAGAAGTTCGGGGGTTATTTGTAAATTTCTCTATTTTTTAATATTTCTATTTTCTCTCTCTCTCTCTCTCTCTCTCTCTCTCTCTCTCTCTCTCTCTCTCTCCCTCTCTCTCTCTCTCTCTCTCTCTCTCTCTCTCTCTCTCTCTCTCTCTAATTGGTTTTTTATTATGCAGTTGCTATGCGAATGTCGTGTTTCAGTGCTTGACATTCACACGACCTTTAATGGTGTATCTAAGCCTTCATAAATGTAAGTATAATTTCCTCTCTGTTTATTTCCAGTAAACTTGCTTATATCTATTGCGTGATAATATCTATTTATATTATTATTTCTATTTCAGGTACACAAAAGGAATGGTGCTTGGCATGCGAGTTTGAGAGACTCGCATTGAAGGGAAAACAAGGGACAGCCGAAATATCCCTCAAAAAAATTTTGGCCAAATTGATCGATAAATCGACGACATTTGGACTTGGGAAACAAGAAGATGCGCATGAGTTTATGAGGTAATTTATTATTTATTATTATATATTACGATAGTATTTTATTTTATTATTTATATTAACTGTTATTATTTTGTTTAATGCAGGTTTGTGATTGATAAGATGCAATCAACCTGTTTGAAGGATACAGGTTTGATTGGTACTTATCATTTTACAGAAGAAACCACACCCGTGCAAATAATCTTTGGTGGTTACTTGCGCTCCAAGGTAACCTTTTTCTTTCCTCTTTTTAATATTTTTGTTTATTTAGGATTAGTTGGACTTAATACTTTCAATTTCCGTTTTGCATTTACATATGCACTTTTTTTTGATTCAGATAAGGTGTGAAAAATGCCAATGGAATTCAGAACGAACAGAACGAATGTTGGATCTAACGGTTGAGGTTCAAGGAAATATCGGCACGCTTGAAGAAGCGTTGGTGCAATTCACGTCTAGCGAAATTTTGGATGGAGACAACAAGTACCACTGCATCAGGTATACCATTTATTTATTTATTACTGGTATAATTTCATTTGTGTAGAGATATTTCTAAACCCTAAACCCTAAATACATCACCGCCTTTGTTTGCTCGCACTTGTTAAGGTTTGCTCTTTGAATGCAGCTGAGATTAGAGTGCTTTTCTTTCTTCCTGAGTCTAGCTTTCTTTACCCCTTAATATTTGCATTTAACCCCCTCAGTTTATTTTGGGTACCAATTGTAAACATGAAATTAAATTATGCCACACCTTCTACGTCTATTTGTTTTATTGTGTAAAGTATTTCCAACAAATTCTCCAATTTGTCATGGTAGCCTTGTTTTGTACCTGATTTATGACATAAAACAGCTTCTAAATTCTCTGTTTTTTTTTGTTTAAGGTGCAATTCGTACGAGCGTGCTAAGAAGAAAATGACTATACTGGAGGCTCCGAACGTCCTTACCATTGCTTTAAAACGATTTCAGGTATGAAATGTAAGAAAAAAAGTAGAATGAATGTTGGGGAAATTTCTCATATACCCTTCTGAAAACTTTAAATATCAAATATACCCTTCCAAATCTGTGAATTTTGAATTTATTTCTTACACTAGGAGATATATCAAAATTTGCATGAAAATAAAAGTAACCAACTCCTAACGAGAGATTCAACATAAAATCTAATAATTGTTACTATTTAACAGTTTTTGAGTAGTGTGACATATCTGGAAAGAATTACCGAATTTAGCCAAAATATCAAGTGCAACCATCAAATTTCCCTTCCAAAAACAAATCAAATATCTAACCCTAAACCCTAAAAAAATACATCAAACTACTCGAAATCCTTTCCATTCAAACATTCTTACCATTTTACCAAATTTACCGTTACCCCCCAAAACCACAAATACAAAACTAACCCTTACCCTCCAAACATAACATTTGTTGTTCCTGTTTCAGTCGGGCCGGTACGGGAAGATCACGAAACCGGTACGGTACCCCGAGCACTTGAACCTTTCTCCATACACGACCGGCACGGAGGCGTCGCCCGTCTACGCGCTCTACGCCGTGGTCGTGCACAAGGACGTCTGCAACGACGCCTTCTCCGGCCACTACATCGCCTACGTCAAGGATACGCACAACAAGTGGTACAAGCTCAACGACAGCAAGGTACGGAGACTGAATTGCAATTCAAATAAAATACAGGGACTAACCTGCATTTATCTCACAATTACTTATAATTCATATTTGGTAGTTTTGGATGGCGAAGGGCAAATTTGATATATTCTTACTTTTAGAAGGGCAAATTTCATATTTACAGTTTTTCAAGGGTAAATTTGATATTTTGTTTTCGTAAGGTCATATATTGATATGCCACTAAAAGTTTACACAAACACTTTCCTTGCATTTCTGCATGCACTTTTACGCCGTGTAATGAAAACAGTAAACATGGAACCTTATACATGTAATAATTTAAAATGACAGTCGTTAGGGTTTCATATGCATAAAAACAGTACGTACTCCTTTAGTTTTATCAGATCCCAATTTTCATAATATTTTGTTTTATGATTTCAGGTGAAACGGGTCTCCCTTGAGAAAGTCCTATCAAAATGTGCATACATGCTTCTTTATGCCAGGTACCGACAAACTTGACATCACACGTTCTTTTTCTTTTTAATTTGATACAATTATTTACTGTTTATCAAAATAATTATATATTTCTAACAGGTGCGTACCAAGGGCTCCTAACGCTGTGCGCCGAGACCGTCATGAACTGCGACAAATATATGAGTTAAGAAGAAATGCACTCTCACAGAATCCCGGCGGAGCCGCACTGGACGGGTCATCCAGTGAGACGTCGTCGCTGCTGAGCACCTCTGACGAGGGCTCCTCTTCCAGCAGCACGACCACAGATACGACCATAGACCCCTCGGATTATTTGGATCCACCTGTTGAGTACGAGTACTTCTTTGGCTGTGCGGATCGGGTCAGCCACGGGTTATTATATGGTCCATATAAGCCAAAATCTGGCGACCCGGAGCCTTTGTATAGGTTCTGGGCATAGGTGCACTAACTATAGGTAGGTTTAAAATTTAAATAGGAGATAGAGAGAGTAGGGTTAGAGAGAAAGAGAGAGGGACTGACTGGGAAACAGGAAGAGAGAACAATTGCCAACCTTTGTATTTAATTAGTATATTTTATTGAATGAAAATATAAATTTTAAGAAAAAAGAAGAAGAGAAATGGTGCTGTGATGTTGGTTGTTTCTGTATGGTTTTTCCCAATGATGATTATTTGTTGCGGTTTTATGATCATACCACTTGGAGCGACCCCAAAAAAAAATGAGAGAAGGATTTTCATTATTTTCATTTCGTTGAGATAAATGATAATATCATTTATAATTGAGGCATCACCACACTACTTTACAATTGTCGATGAAAGAAATACCCTAAATTGTTAGATCTTATACTCTTCAGGAAATGGAAAATATATTGCCTATAAAATCTCAATATATCATGTAAAGCACGTGCCTGTCAGACCCCAAATAACACGGAATAGCGGAATAAATTGTCTATTCCAGTTTATTCCAGCCAAACAGTATAAGAATATGTCGGATTAAAACTATAAAATAGTGGAATTTTTTATTCTATGATTGAGATGGAATTGGATTCCGTGAAATAGCTCAATATTTCGGACGAAAATAACCCTGCCTATTCAATTCTTTCCTACGTGGCAATTCCATATAAATTTCTTCTCTCTCTTCCCCCTTCTACCGTTTCTTCTTCCCCAAAACTAGAAACCGAAAATGAGATGGCTTCTCCGGCTGATTTCCGTCGAACCGACCATTAAATCGTACCTTTTCCACCCCAGGGGTGGCTTCGGGGCACTATGGCTTTTCAGATATATAGTAGGGAGGACGTAGGCTTCCCTACTAATTATATGGGGAGGTGTATGCTCGAGCGAATTTCAGAAAATGAGGGGCAGACATGTCGGGAATCCGATTGCACAGTCTAGACATACTCATTTTTCTCTTTCCATAGACATCCCTATCTCTTGGCCTTTCTCCATTTCCATTTTCTTGTAATTTTACCGAGAGAGATAAACGAAAAGGCAAGAATCTTTGATAATCTAATATGAGATTGAAGAAGAATGAGATACGACATGAGATCTACACAAAAGCGGTAATCAAGAGACGATTTCTAACTCTAGACTTAAAGAAGATCTTGATAAGCAAGTCGCCCTCCTATAAGGTGTTTTTCTACATTATTTGTGTAATTTTTTGCAAGATTTATGTTCTGTCGAGTTGTCTTTGCTCTTGTAGATTCAAACAATTATGATTTAGCATGATTATGTACATAGTAGTCTAGTAGATGTACTTTTACTAAGATTTGTTATTTAATATGTTCTTTTGTGAGGCCTCTCTTTACAATAAATAGTTTGATACAAACTATATATATTCTTTTCTTTTTACATGAATAGGGATAAAAGTAAAACTATGACTGCTAAGAAATTTAGTGGTAACTTGTTTAATTAATTCATATTATTAAAACGTATTTTTCTTGTCTTTTATCAGATGAATTGAACCAAGATGGCAATAACCTAGGATTTACTTATTGGTCAAACGCCCATTAAGAATTGCATAAAATGGAGTATGAAGTTGTTTTTTGGATTAAAGTTTCAAAAAATTTCAGTTTAGAATTTTTTGAAGAAGTTGGGGTTCTGAGAATTTTCTGAATTTTTTTTTGTAGTATTATTTTCGAAAATAATTGAGCAAATAGCACTCATATGGAAAAAATTGAGCAACTAGCATCTGGCGGTAGAGACCTTGTACCGCTAGAAATACTGGCGGTAGAGCCTATTTTTCAAATTTTCCTATCAGCAACCTTAAACAGATTAATTAGTAACAAATTAGCTTCTACTGCCAGCTTTTCTGGCGGTAGATGTACAAAAATTAATTTTTTCAGATTTCAAAATTTATACCCGCTTTAGCTAGAAAGTTATCACAAAAAAATTAAAAATTAGGATCTACCGCCAGCTTTTCTGGCGGTAGTGGCAATTTTGTAAATATTTCAAACTCAACCGTTATGAAACCCGTTAAGCAAAAAAAAAAAAAAAAAATTCTACCGCCAGACTTGCTGGCCGTAGAAGAACAAGTTTCTTTTTTTTTTGAAGTATTTAGTACTGTACAGCCACGTGGAAATGTATACTTAAGAGGGGAAAACGTGCCAGTTATGGACATTCTTAAACAGGCCTTCAAATTTTCTGAATTTAACACTTCTGTTATGGACAACTGGAAAATTATGGGCTTTCCGCCTGTATTACAAATTTAATTCTTTTAAGGGCGTGTATTACAAATTAATTCTTTCGGCCTGTATTACAAATTATGTACCTATCTAAAATAAAGAGAACAAAAAAATATTTAGCAGATTCTTTGGGCCTGTATGTGTAAGAATTTGTTTTAACAGTATATCCTGAACAAATACTAGATAGGATAAAAATGTATACTAAATACTTAAAAAAAAAAAGAAACTTGTTCTTCTACCGCCAGCAAGTCTGGCGGTAGAAGATTTTTTTTTTTTTTTTGCTTAACGGGTTTGGTAACGGTTGATCTAGAAATATTTACAAAGGCGGTAGTCCCTAATTTTTAATTTTTTACGATAATTTCTTAGCTAAAACGGGTATAAATTTTGAAATCTGAAAAAATTAATTTTTGTACCTCTACCGCTAGAAAATCTGGCGGTAGAAGGTAATTTGTTCCTAATTAATCTGTTTAAGGCTGCTGATATGAAAATTTGAAAAATAGGTTCTACCGCAATTATTTCTGGCGATAGAAGGTCTCTACCGCCATAATAGCTGGCGGTAGTACTAGCTGCTTAATTTTTTGTTTTTTCAAATGAGTACTATTTGCTCAATTATTTTCGAAAATAATGCTACAAAAAAAAAGTCGAATTTTCTACCCATATTTGGGGAATTGTGGAGGTGAAACAAGTAGAATTTTGAGGAAAAAGAGAAAGAAGAGTTTGAATGGGCAAGAAATTCATGCTTTTCCCCCCTTTTAAGATCCTTGCCCCAAAGGATCTATTACAAAATTATACCCATAAATAGAAAATGCGAAAATCGATTTAGGTGTTGGTCTTCTCATGACAACTCGAATTGTCACCAATAAGCAATTCACCTCATTTATATTCGGTTTAGATGGTGGCCTTTTCTTCACAACTCGAAATTTTGTAGTCTTTATATTCGGTTTAGGTGGCGGTCTTTTCATCACAATTTGAAATCTTGTATCATTTACTTTTGGTTTAGAGGGCGTCTTATTCGTCGAAACTCGTACCAAAACAGACATGTCACTTGCTTCACACGTTATGTTTGGTTTAGGCGGCGGCCTTCCCATTTCAACATCACTCGCCGCCATTAAGTGGGATCCTGCATCAAATGGGAGTAGCTTTCCTCCTTTCCCTTTTACCCTAAGAGAAGTATGCATATAAAGTTCAACATACGATATCCTAACACATCTCTCGCCTTCATTCGCCTTAATAAATCGATTTAGGACCCGTCCCTTAACTCCTTTCGGAAGCAAATACGGATCCGAATCTATTATGTCCCTTAATCGCACCATACCCAACTCTAACACTTTTTTTGCAACCCTTTCATTACCGTCCACATCAAGCCTCTCTTCTAACTCAAGATTTTCCGAGCCTTTTGATTCCTCGTGCGAGCTCCCATTTTTTATTCGGCCAATATTAATCACGTCGAACGCGATCACATGATCCTTCTTCGATTCACTTTGAACCGAATACGGTCGCCTTTGACCGAAGCCGATTCAATCTCACCCAAATCCAATTCGTGCTCGACAAAATCTGATTCGCGCTCGTTCAAATCCGATTCGGCCTCCTCTGAATTCGAGTTGTACTCGCCCGAATCCAATTTATTCTCATCCGACTTTTTATTAGTATAATACCTTCTATCTTTACATTTATTCCATGTATCATTAGTACACTTCAACCAATCCATTATTTCTTTGCGCTTGACTATCCGTTCACCCTCTCTTTTTTGTTTATCATCCGAATCCGATTCACGCTCTTCCGAATACGATTCGCGTTCCTCCGAATGCGATTCACGCTCCTCCGAATCCAATTCGGTCTCCTCCGAATCCAATTCGCGTTCCTCCGAATCTGATTCACACTTGCTCGCATCCGATTCTTGCTCCTTCGAACAATTTCGAGCACGTATCTTGGGCAATAATTTCTCGATTTGTTCAAATCCTTCTTCTAATCTTTCTAATCGCGAATCGAGCGTCGGCCCGTCTTGCTTAGCGTGGCGGAGCTGCTCGTCGTCCGATCGGCTGCATTGAGCCCTCATCCTTGTCATCTGGCATGAATCTTGCACCGATCTTGAATAATCTTGCACGGATCTTGGAGAATCTTGCACGGATCTTGAATAATTTTGCACTTTCTTGGTTGGAATGAGATGACGGTGTAAATATTGAATTTCTGTGTCGAAATTAAAGAACGCTTTGAATCTATAATTTCTTGATCGGAAGAAAAGAACGACTTGATCTTGAACCGTCTTGGTCGAAATAGAAGGATTGCTTGAATCTTGAGTTACTTGGCGGTTGTCAAACGGTCGAAAAGGCTAGCGGTTTTTGGTATGCAGAATCGTTCGCTTTGATACCAAATGTAACAACCCGACTTGGGCCGTTATTTGATTAAGCTCGAATTTAGGGATTTGGGATGATTTAGGATTTCAGCGAATTTGGGAACGAATTTGTAATAAATCCTTGGGGGCAAGGATATTAAAAGGGGGAAGTAATATAACAATTGAGGGTATGTTAGAAGATAATAAATGATATTAAATGTGGGGATAATTAGAGAAGTTAATTAGGAGTCAAGTAGTAAGATAAGAGTGTTATTAGGTGCAAGTTGGGATGTCTAGTAATACGACTACTTGAGAGGTTAGGTGCAAATTGGGGAGGTTTAGTAGAACTAGTTGAGGGATGGCTATAAATAGAGAGTTATATATAAGTGTTAAGGAGGTTGTGTGTGGTGTGTGTTGAATAATAAAGATTTGTGTTTCAAATTGAGACTTAGTCTCTCTTCATTTATCTCTTCCATCTTTCATCTCCATTATTCAATATACAAATAGCAGAAATACTCCTCTCTTAATACTGTTAATTTGCTCCAAATCTTAAAGTGAGATTAGTGGAGTTTTTGAGCGTGTTGCTCGTTGGTTTGTTGAAGTTTCAAGAGATCAAGTTTGTAAGTTATTGTTCCACCGGCCGTCAAGAGGTTGTTGTAAGGCGACGGTGGTTCGAGGTCTTGTACGATCTTGTTTGTTAGTGATAAACGGAGCCGCAAGACAAATCCCGGAGAGTAGGCAACTCGTGAACGCGGTAAGAACCGCTAGAGAGTAAACGGGTGGTTAAGGCTAACGCAACCACCTCGCCGAACTCCGTCATCAGATCGTGTGTTCGGTATCTCTGTACTTTTTATATTTACTTTAATTTCTTATTTATTTATCTTTCTTTATCAATTAGTATTCAAACAACCATCAACTAAAGTCTAAAAACAATAAAAATTTAAAACCCTCAAAAATACAAATATTCACGTTTCCGCACCTTAGGCCTTTTAAAACCCCCCTTTAGGCCTGAACCGTACAACACTACAGACCGACGAGATTACATCCTTCTCGTCGGATTCTTCTCCTCTCATTCTAGGACGACCGTTTCTTAAAACGGCAAGAACAAAGATCGATGTGCACCACTGGGACACTCACGATGGAGTTCGCAAAAAAGATAATCACCTTCAATCTCTCCGATAGTATTAAACACCCTGAGAATTTTGTGGCTTACATCGAGTCGACAACTGAAGAAGAAGAAACTTTAGGGAAGTGCACCGCCGAATTCTTAGTGGCAGAACCTGAGGAAATAATTAACAATAAAGAAGATCCGGGTTAGGATGGTCGAATGATGAAGAGTTTGTCGATCCCCCACAAAGCACTAAGTGTGGGGAGGCTTCGCCTAGCTAAAGGCGTTAAACTAAGCGCTATCGGGAGGCAACCTGGGAATAAGTCGAGCCCATTACATAAAACAAGGGCGCTATCGGGAGGCAACTCAAGAATAAAACTTGTCGAGGGGCTCATCCCTCGACACTTCGAGATGCTCATTCCTCGATGGAAGGATTGGAGACTTTTGAACGGGTTCTCTTTTCTCCTTTCTTCTAATCTCTTTCCCTTTAGTTTGGGACTCTCTTGCTTTTCCCGACACCCGTTCTCTCTCCAAGGCGCCAATCAAGATTTCACGTTCGATCTTCTTCTCATTTCTTCTCTCTATTTTCCAACCGTGGCATGAAAATATTTGGGTCACTCTATCTCTTCTCCGCCGCGGGTGAAGGGGGTTACCGGACTAATGGGGGTACTAATTGGTTGTGTTTGTCTGTGTGTATGTGTAGGTACAAAAGATATCCTCGGGACATGAAGTGTTAGCAACAACTGGCATTTTTCGGATGGCGAGTAGCATACAAGTGAGTACCTGAGTGCTTCTCTCAAAAAAGGCGACAAAAGCTCCGCAAATGAAGGTCTCATCTTCTCTCCGAGCCAAAGACGAGTTTCGACACTTCCCGATGGAGGCAATCTCACTTCAAAGGTTGTATCTTTCTATGACTTATTTTTATCCAGTTTTGTCCTTACATTTACGCATGCTTGGGGGCAAGCATGATTTTAAGTGTGGGGAGGGGAAATCGTTACACAATTATAGCCAAAACTAGCTAATTCTTGTCGAGTAGCGAAAATTTTAAAAAATTGAAAATTTTAAAAAATTTTCATGAATTTTGTACCTTAGAATGAAAATAATGAACCCTAATTAATCCAAAGAAAAATCTGTTTTTATAAAAAAAATTCCCCACTTGACTAGACGCTTTGAAAATTGTCCCTAAGGCGAATCTCTTGAACTTGGTTAAAACAATAATAGGAATGATCAATTTGAGGAAAACACGGGTTAGTGGATTGAATGAAAGATTTTCTAAATGCGTATTCAAATATAAAAAGTTACTTTCCTAATAACTTATAACTTTACATCACAAGATTGCAACCGGTTTTAACCCTAGTATTCGAATTCGTAAATTTTTTCGAATCAAAGTGTCCTACTCTCTTAGGCTTGTAAAGTTATTCCTTCCTATTTGGTATCCTTGATGAAAAAAAATTATATATAGTAATTAGTAGCCGGTTTGTCTTGTCCGACCTAAGAAGCTGACCTACGAGAGCTTAACCCTTTCCAAGGGCATTTTCTCTCAACGATGTTGCTTGACCCTCGACAGAGCTTACCGCCCCAGTCATGTCACTTGGCTTGAATAGGTCCTCACCGGTCATGAATCATTGGAATCGGATGCGGCAAGGGCGGCAAGGCAAGTTAGGCATATATATATAGAAGAGCTTATAAATGAGTTTAGGTCTTCTCTTTCACCCGAAAATGCACAAGTTCTTATCACTACTCGTAGTTGGCTATATGGAAGTGAAGGTAATAAACTTGATAATTACATTGACATATTATAATCTAAATAATAGAAAAGTAATTCTTATATATTTTTCTAAATATCAGATATCAGTGCCAATACAGAAGAGCTTATAAATGAAATGGGGCAAGAGGTCTATCAAAGAGAACATGAGTACCAGCCACTTTAAATATTAGCTAATATCTCATATAATGGTATATTACATGTAATCATATTGGAATTTTTTTACTTTTTTCTTTATAAAAATATTACTAAGTAACATGTAAATTTTATGAAGTATAAACCATATATATTTTTGTATGCAGGTCTAGAGAACTGGAGGCATCATAAAGTTTCAATTATTGTTGTACCATACATAATGTGTTTTTTTTTATATTTTTTCTATAAATTTGGAAGTTAAAACGATTCAATGTTATTTTTTATTTATTTCGGGAATGATTTTTGAATATCATTTATAATTTTGGTTGAACCAGTATGTTGGCGTATGAATAATGAATGTTTATGTCGTTTGTTTCCATCATTAATAATGCTATTTTAAGATTAATGAAATATTTATTTTGTTTATGGTGATTTTTCTTGAAATTACTCCACTTATTACATAAGATTCTTATTGTTTCTCTGACTTGTAAAAAATAGCAAAACGAAAAAAAAAACAAAGAATTTACTTTTAGCATTTAATTTGATATCATAATTACTGAGAGATCTATAGTTGTATCAAATCATCATCGGGTCATATTCGGGTTTCGGATTGGTTCCGGGTTCGGGTCTATCGGGTTTCGAGTTCTCGGTATCGGGTTTGTATCGGATTCGGACACCTCGGGTTTGGGCCGGGTCGGGTTGGGTAGTATCAAACAACAAGTTAGTTCGGGTTCGGGTTATTCGGTTCAAGTCGGGCGGGTTCGGGACATTTGATTTTTCTAATTTTTCGGATCGGGTCGAGTCAGGAATCGGACGGGTCGGACGGATTTTTCGGGTTCGGGTCAGATTTGCTACCTCTAAATGGAGGTGGACAAAGAATGGAGTGTTCACGGTGACATCATATAATGTGTATTTTCAAACACATTTTTAGAGTTTTTATCATATAAAATTCACCCTAAAATCATATAAAATGTATGAAAAGTATTTAAAATTAATAAAAATTATTTTTGAAACTCTTAATGTACTTTATTGTGAGTTTTCAGGTAAAAAGATCAAGAAACGAATATTTGGAGGACTTGCGTGAAAAGTTAACTCCAAAGAAAGGACTGATTTACAAATTTTGGGTCAAGGATGGCCGAATTCTCCACAAATCTCCGCGGAAACCCTACACACGCTTCTCCAACCTTCTCCAACCTTTTGCCCATGAACCATCCAAGCCGAACCCTAAAAATTCCACAAAAAGACAAAAGTCAAACCCGAAAAATCGATGAGTTGACCAAAAGTCAACCATCCCAAAAGGGGTCAAATGGGATACCAAATTGAAGAGCTTGACGAGACGAATCCAACGGTATAAAACTCACAAAAAGAGACCTTCTAGAACTCTCGAAAAAAGCAAACTAAAATCTGGTCAAAGTCAATGTTTGACCAAGTGAATCCTCGTATCCACCAATCCAGGGGCGCCACGTGTCCTTCCTTTCTTCCTTAATTTTCCCAAAAATCTATTCAGCACTAGAATCAAGACATTTTTTTCTGCTCCAATCTCCAATCTCTCTTTGGCACACAGCAAAAACACGTTTTCTACGACAATCCCTGCACGACACGTGGCATCCCTCTGGCAAAATGCGTTAACTTTCAACGAATCAATATATGACACATGGCGAAGATGCATTTAGAAAAATGCATTTGATTTCATACGAGGTTTCTCCCTGCCATTCATGAGGCCACATGTAACGAAGGCAGTTTAATTATCTGAGCTAGAAACACGTCTCTCAAAATAAGTGCATCGTACAGATTTGGCTGAACCATTCACGATTTGACGCAAGTCAAAATGCGTTAAAGCTGCTCAAACCAGAAGCCGACACATGGCGAGCTCGATTTCCCCAATACACGTTGTCAGTGAAAGTAATAATGCCCTAGGCCAAACTGTTTTGCCGTGTGTGAAACGGATTATGTATCAGACATTATATTTTTTGTATTAAATGTTTTATCTCATAAAATTTTTCATATAATAATTGTGTGTAAAAATTGTTAGATTATTAAATAACCATGAATATGTATGTCCGTTATACGTCATCAGAATATGTGATTCTGATAGTAAAACCGTAAAGCAAAGTGAATACAATTCTAAATTATCCCTAGTCATATATGAGATGTTTGTAAGACAAACATATTTGAAAATCTCAAATCATATATAAATATAGACTAGTATGTTATTTGGATGATGATCATGTTTTACTGATCATGGATATTGGATATCAATTCATTAATATAAATATATGTTGAAGAACATATATTGGATCGACCCACCATGAGAATATACATGGTATATGTCATTAGTGTTTTCTCATCATCTAATGTATGAGTAGTCCTTTGACTTGAGGTCATCATAGATTCCTGCATGTATATCTTCATACTTTGACATAGTCAAACGTTATCTTTAACCGGATAATTATAAAAGCTATGATCGGGTATTTAGTAAACCAGGAGTTGGAATCTGAATGATCAAGATAAAATTTGTTACTCTCGGATACGAGAGAGATATCTCAGGGCCCCCTGATAAATTGAGACTGAAGGAAAACACACGGCCGTGTACGAAAGAATTAGCATGTGTCGTTAATATCTTTTAATTTATTCAGTCTAATTATAATTCAGGAAAGAGAATTGATCAAAATAAGGATGACATAAAATCATACCTTATGATCAATATAAATATCGTTTAACAAATGGACTAAATACATAATTGATGTATAGGTTATGATCACGTATCATTCATTTAATTTGGGTAATCATAACGTCATGCTAGAGGCTACTTATGATTTATAAACTTAAAGTTTATTGCCAATATTAAATAACCTACATGGTCGCACACAAACATAACTAACTCGGTTTCCTTTTCTCCAATTAATTGCTGACACGTGTCATGTGTTTTCAACATATTTTCTTGCCAGAGATGTGTGGCAAATTCTGGTTCGCTGGGTTAGATTTGAAAATTTTTGTGGGTCAATTAGAGGGTGCCAAATGTGCATTCTCGTACTTAAAAGAGCAAATGATAAAGATGCCCAAAAAGTGTACCCACACGAATTCCAGCAGATTTTGGATAAGAGAATGAAGGGGAAATGCTACACATGTCCCAAATTACTACCCAAAGCAAAATTGGATTTAGATGAATTCGTTAGTCCCACAACTCTTGTTTCCAATATTTGCAAGACGATTTCATCTATAAATAAAACCTTCTTCTTCCTTTTAAAGACATTCATTCATACGCCATTCTTCCGTTCTTCTTCTTCTTCTTCTTCTTCTTCTTCTTCCTCTTTTCCCACCACTGATGACCTGAAAAGGTTGTCTTAATTTTTTTTTTTTTGAGTTGTTGAGAGAAAAAAGTGAAGGTTGAAATTTTGCAAGGAGAAAGGTGCTCATTTTTGCCTGAGTAAGGGGTGAAGGGGAGGCGAGATCAATCAAGAAGGGGGTTTTAGCTTGATTCTCCACTTAGGGTCTGATTTTATTCTTCTTTTATTCTTTATTTCTTCTTCTTCTTCTTCTTTTTCTTGAATGAATGAAATATTTAAAACTTTTGTAAATATTGTTTTTGTGAACATGAGCAGGTAGAACTTCTTTAATGTGATGATTTGTTTAAATTTGCTTGAAAACTTGTGTTATTTAAATTAATTTGGGGATTTATAAATTTTGTCATTAAACACTATTTGTTGAATGTTTGATTTAAATGCTTGGCTGAGTTGTTAGATCAAAATAAATCTTTAAATTGCATCTGTTTTGTGACCAATTAGTTGAATGAATACTTGGCTGAATTTTTTTAATTAATTGAAGTTTTCGTTAAATTTGGCATTTAAACTTGAATTGGTTGATTTATGTTTAGATCTCAATGGATCCATTAATTAAGTATTTTTTAGCTTGAAATACTTAAACTTGGTTTGCAAACCTAGAGATTAAAATATTTTGTCGTTAATGATAGAATGCTTGAACAAATTATCATAAAAATCCCTATCTTTTTATTAAATATTTTAAAAAACAAAAAATCTTTATTTCTTTTATTTTCTTTTTATTTCTAAAACAACTACATCAAATATACTTCATTGCACTAAGAAAACATTGATCAAAAAGTTGAGACTTAAGGCTACACTTCTAAGTGAATCGATATCCTAAACTCATATTACACATATACATTTGTGAAATAATTAGAAATTTTATAAATATTTTTGTTAAGTTGTGAATCGCAAAACGACACAATTCACATACGTATATATCCACATATCAAAGATTAGTAGAAACGGGAGTGAAAAGGAAGGAAACAAAACAAATATGGAAGACTAAACTACCGCCAAAAGTAAGAATGTTTGCATGGCTATCCAGTCAAAACAAGCTGAATACTCAGGAAAAAATGATTACAAAAAACTGGAATGTGGGGTATCAATGTGTATGTTGTACAGATGGAAGCTTTGAGACGATATCACATCTGCTAAGCACATGTCAATTCATCAGTAACATTTGCAAAATGTATGTATGGAATAGGGATGGAGAAGTACTCAGGGATCTGACGTGCTTAAAGATTGGTTTAATCAAAGGAAGAATATGAAGAAAGAAGATAAAGTGTGCTGGGATAAATGGTGGTGGGGAGTGATATATGCGGTATGGCTTCAACGTAATAACATAATATTCAGAAGTAGCAGGGTATCAGAAAAAGAATGTATGAGGAATTTGAAATGCAATATTAACGCGTGGCTAAGATTTCTCTAACATAGGGTTTGGTGGGGTGGGGTTGAGGAGGTTTGAGTTCGACCCGGCAAGGTTCTGTATTAGAAATTTGTTGTAAAGTTTTTTATGTCTTTTTTAGTTTTATATTGTGATGTTTCCATCCGAATATATAGCTTCGTAGGAAAATAACTCGCTAGGTTTCATTACTCGGCTTGGTATGTTCTATAAACCAAGGAGATATCAGCTATATTGGATTGGAAGAAAGTGTAATAGTTTTTACAGCCAGTTTATTATCAATGAATCATAGGAGTAAAAACCCCTATTTTTCCTGTTGGAGCAAAATATAAAGAAAAAAGTTCATTTTTGATCCTCAACTATTTAATTAGTAATTTTTTGGCCCCTCAATTTTTTATTGGTCTTTTTTTGACCTTTCAACTATTGAATTAGTCTCTTTTTGGCCCTTCCATCCGTTAATTAGGATATTAATAATAGGTAGAAGAGCCCGTTAATATGGATGATGACAAGGATGGACGGTTAAAAGCACCGGATGTTGGAATGAGATTTGCAACAATAGATGAAGCACGACTCTATTATGATGATTTCACAAACTAAGGGGAGAAAATAGCTCTCAATTAGATGGAAAAGTAAACTTGAGTCATCAACAGAGAAGAAAAGGCAATGTAGATATTGCAAAGCTATTGGTTCTGGACATGGCACTAGAAATTGTCCATTGAAAAAAGCAGAATTGGAAAAATAGAGATTGAATGGTGTTGTGTGTATTTTGGTACTTTTTGGGTACTTATGTGCAATTTTATGAGTTTATGTGTATTTTGGTAATTTTCGTGGACTTATATGCATTGTGTGTGTTTTCTAGGGTTTTTGGGTGGTTTGAAATTAGATTGTTGAATATTTTGTGATTTAGCCAAATTTTAGCCAAATTTATGAATTTATGTATGATTTGGTATTACTTTTTGTGGACTTATGTGTGATTTAGCCAATTCTAAGGTTTCGTGTTATTTTAGTCGCTTATGTGTAATGTATGCATTTTTTTAGAATTTGTGTTATGTGTGATTAAGCCAATTTAGACTTTTTATGGGGTTTCGTCTCTATTTTTGTGGACTTACATGGCCTATAAGTCAAAAAATTTACATTCTTACATGACCTACATGCCTTTCTTGGAAAAAAAAAACTAAATTAAATTAAAAAAATTAAGTAATAACCTAACATTTATTTAGGAGAAGGACCTTGCAAAAAAGGTTCTATTATAGCACTTCTTATTCAGAAAAGATTAAGATTTCTATAAACAAAATGCAAAACAAAATAAAAAGAGGAACAAAAATGTGAAAATAGTAAGTACCAACTAAACTAAACTTCCTTTCCTCTTATCTACTTGTTAAGCCCTAATCCCCTCAAAATACTCTCAAAAAAGGCCACAAAAACCAAACAAAATCCATCATCAAATTTCTAAAATACAA